>OY292396.1:20044909-20084098 GCA_958496205.1 Idaea biselata
TGAACGAGAATTGACAACCGACGCAGTCGTTAACATATTGTGACCGGTGTGAATGCTTGAATGCTCAACCATTATCTGCTGTAATAAGCATTAAAAAACATTCTTCCCATAGGTATGACGATATTGAGAGAGTGTGTAGAATTAATATTAAGAACTAAGTAGTTAAGTAATTAATTAACTAACTAAGATATTCTTTTACGTTTTTCGTAGATTTAGATGTTAACGTAATATCTTTTTCACTTTGAATACTTTCACGAACTTCTGCTTCAACTTTAAGATGATCCTTTAAAATACGTTCGCGTACACGATCACGCTTCCATTCCAAAGTATGGGATCGTACCCATTTTTTGGTAACGCGTTTGAATTTTAGATTATCGTTACACGTTGCTAAAGGTATTCTAGAACCTGGATCTACGGCTATGATTTTATTGTAAAATTTATTATCTTTTGTTTTTAAACGTTTCGTTGGTGGTTCTTCTGATTTATTATTCTTTTTCATTATGTATCTATTAATGGATAAACTTACACTAACCCCATCCGTTACAACATCCGAAATTTTTAATGTCAATTAACCAGGGTTTCCATAATTCTTTTAAATGATCGTCTATTTTAGACCATTCACTTGTAATTTTATGCGATATTACTCTACGTAAAAGCTCATGCCATCCTCTGGATGAATACATTACATGCTTCAGTCTGTGTCTAGGTTGTGGAAATAAATTGAACGATTTACAATTTTCCCGTTCATTTAATTCTTCTTGAATTTTTACCCAAATTGGTATAGTTTGCCACCAAGATTTTTTACAAGTATCTACATTAATGAATCAAAAAACACTTATAAACCACAATTAAAATTAAAAACTAAATTAAAACTAAAACTGATTAAAATAAAACTAAACTAAATCTAAATCAGCTAAAAACTTGGTGGAGGGAAAAGTGCCCAGAATACTGGCTGCATTGCCCCGTTGTATACAAATACTTATTTTCTGGGCAAAATACAAGCCAGCATTCCGGTCACCCGATGCCTCCACCAAACGTTTAGCTAGCTCTCTGTACAGCTCCAGAGCGGCCGGCCCCCACGGACCTAAAGTCTCCACCCCAAACGGCACAAACATGTAACCCCTATCTAGATTACTATATTTGTGCCGTTTAAGGTTTTCAGCTTTATCAGCGGCAGCTCCTGCCCGCACCGTGGTCACTGGAAGATGGGAAGGAGCCAGCGTGTCCACACAAGTGGCATCCCAAACTAGGGGCCTACCCATCTTCCAAGGAACGAGAGTCATTCCATCGGGTCTCTTGCCGTCGTCCCGTAAAAGTCCGTTAGGTTCTAAAGTTGACGGGACGCCGGCACTGCCGAAGGCCCGACGGATGACATCGTTCAGGCTGGAGTGCCGTGGTATCCTGCCCACACTCTTTGGGCAGGATAATCCGTGGTGACCGAGCCGGTCTACAGGCTCTCCGCAATCACACCGGTGAGGAGCTGTACAGAAAGCACCTACACGAAGAGATGCGGCCAACCGAAATGTGTTATTGTCTAAAAGATTACCAATATTACGGGATGGTAGCGCCTGTAACCAAAGACCCGATTCCCATCGAGCAACGGCATGTAAACGAGCACGCTCTGCAGAAGAACTTGAAGTATATATCAGGTCATTGAATTCTAACGTGCAGAGCGGCTCGTCCCATTGCCTCTGAGACGAAGGGGCTTTTGGTAACGACTCCGTTGGGCAGGCTCTTTTCCAGCTTTCTGTTGCTTCATTTAAATAGTTTAACTGGCAATTTGGACTTATAGGTTCTAAAATTGTGTGTACTAAGCTCGAAGTACTGTATATGGAAGACAAGAAAGCTGGCAAAGATACACTAGAAATTTTGCGAATACCGAGACCTCCAAATCTTATTGGCAGTGAGGCTTGCTGCCAAGCGCGATCGTCTAAAGAAGTGTTTAAAATGGTGGTGAGTGTATCTCTTATGATGTTGTCAAGCTGTTGTATAAGCAAGGGATGTTTCCAAAGCTGACAACATCTAAGAGAATACATGAATATTGGCACGAAAAGACAATATCTTATTATAAAAATGTTAATTTTTTGGAGGCGTTCCGAAACAGAAAGAAAATTTTGAATATTTTCTTCTATGAAATCTTTTAGCGATTCGTCTAGAATCGGTGATCCTAGGAGGCGAAGTGATTGGTTATTTAGTAATTTTATATTTGGTACAATTTTGTTAAAAAGGGTTAATGCGGTATTTTGAATCGGTTGGGAACAAAAATTTCACATTTTGAAGAATTTAAAGTAAGTCCTAATGATTTAAATTCCGAGATAATTAATTTTAGATCATTGTATACCGAGTTGATATCGCCTCCTATAGTTCCGTCATCTAGGTACCACACGTTGAATTTTGACTCTAACTTTTTAATGGTCGGATGAATTGCTAGACTAAAAAGAGCCGGCCCAAGGGGGTCACCTTGTTGGCACCCTACTTCCGAAAGAATGAGGTTGTTTTTGTAAGTTAATTTTGTAGGTTTGCCGTAACATTGCCAAATAAAACCAAACGCACTAGGAATTTTGTCTTTAACTTGATTGAGAAGAAAACTTCTGTCAACAGAGTTGAAAGCGTTCTTTACATCAACCTTTACCAACACTTCACATTTATTGTGGAAAAGTGACGTTCTCAAGGCATGCACCGCAGCCTCGCAGCCACCGCGAGATCCGAAACCCAACTGTATGGGTTGGAAATCCTTACAGAGGGTTTTCTTTAGACTCTTGCAACAGATTTTTGCTGCGAGACGACGGTAAACAGTACCTACAGCTATGGGCCTTATACCCCCATCCTTTTTGAGGAGGCTCCATAGAGAACGTCTATGATGTTTTCATTAACCTTGCCTCCAAGCATCATGTTCACAAATGCGGTTAGCTCCTTTAGCAGGGCGTCCCTGGCTTCGCCACATGTCACACTCAAAAGGTCTTTTAAGTGTTGTGGCGTTAGCGAGTCGAGGCCGCCCGCTGAGCCACTCGGAAAAGATGAAATAGCCGATAGTAACTCAGGCGGAGCAGCACTCGTGGGATCTTCGTCGATTCCTGAAGGCAAGGTTGTAAAGTGATGTGTTGGTGAAGGTGGATGTTTTTCCCTAACAAGGTCTCCGTATTATTTGGTGCACTTGTGTCACTGGAAAATAATAACCGGGCTGATCCTCTGATGTCTCCTTCGGCCATCTTATCCTCAACGAGCTTGAAAGAGATTTCACCTTTTTCAATATTGGCCCGGGGATGAGGATAAGTTACCGAAGTTAAATAAGGGATTGAGTCACTATTTCGTGTACAATTTTGTTTAATTTTGTTTGTTAGGGATTCTGTTTCCAAAATATTTTTCGAGACGTGTAATATTCTGAAAGGGAAAGTGAGTAAGTGCTCCTAAGCTTCAACTGAATTGTTTTTTATTACGTTTTGTAGGTCACGCGTAAGGCATTTTGCAACACTAATGCGTGCGCCACGCGGAATCCTTTTAACTACAGGCAAGGTGCACTTAAACGTAGAAAGGGATTCCCAAAAAGAAGTTGAATTTGAAACATTAAAATTTTGTGCCGAACGATGTATTTTACTTATATGAATTTTGAGGCCACGATTACCATTAAAAAAACGAGAGCACTTATCACACTTAACCCTGTTTTCCTGTGACACATAATTTAGAACATTTCGGTTTGTCGCATCTTGTTGAGTCGGTCGGTCGGTCGGTGGGGGTGCAGATGTAGAAAGAACAGATTCAATAGGAACAGAGAGCCTCTCAGGCTCCGCACAACTCCCAGGCGGTGTCTGAAGCTGCGCCACGTAGTGGTCGTCGTCGTCGTCGCTGGAGTCCGGAGGCGTCCTGAATATATCTCCATCTCCAGATGACGACGAGCTAGGGGTCGGAGATGGACATGGAATGGTTTTTGCTATAAATATATTGTTGAATCTTTCTTGGATATTTTTATGTTTTGACATTTAGGTGTCATCATTGTTCTTCTTGTCCGGAAAATGGGGTGTAGGTCGGTTTCTTCTTTTGGTTTTATAAAAATAACTTCTTTTACTTTCGTATAGAGAGTTGCTGAGTATTATTAAAAATATAAGCTAATTTATTAGCATAATAAATTTTTTTTTATTTATTCGTGAAAAAAATTGAGATGAAGTTCATTACATTAATCAATTTGCACATATTAGAAATCTCATCATCTTCCAAAAACTCCTTCTTGTAAGAGGAATTGTAAATGCGAGAATCATTTCGTTTAACATTAAAATAACGGCATAATCTTGAATATGCATGAGTCTCAATATTCGTATGAAGTATCGTTTCATAGGTTTTAGCCATTTATTCTTGTATTATATAATTCCTCAAATTTCCATCATAACTTTTATTAGAAATTTCTCGATATTTACCCGCATATGGACCCTTTCCTTTTAACGCGTAGACATAATTAAGTATATCGGGTTTATCGAATTTCTGATCCGTTGAAGTTTTTATGCAATAATTTACAAATACACCCAATTCTATGAAAATTCTGGATAAATCCTGAACATCTCTACGTATTTCTGATAAAAGTTTAGATTTCTCAACTGGATCTAACAACGGACATAATATAGAATGAGGTTTAAAACTGCCATTTGCTCACTTCAGAGGGCGCTACTGTAGCACGTCTGACTTTATTTGACACCTTCATAGTTTTTTCGTAAACAAACATGGTTATTTTGAGATAATTTTACAAAATGACGCTTTGTTCAGCTGTGGATTGCAAAAACATAGCAAATCATTTATTCCCCAAAGATGCCAAAAGAAAAAAACAGTGGATAAAAGCTATGAGGAGAAAAATCGACCTAGTAACTATTTAAGGTTATGTGCTCCCCATTTTAAACCTAATGATTTTTTTGAGAGAAATTCCTACACAGGTAAGACGTTTCCTTTCTTAAAACTACTAGTGTAGATACCTACCTATTGATCGAAGGTTATAATAGTTTACTATTGTAACGATAGTCTGTATGAGAATGTATATTCTCTTAGGAATAGACCATTCCTTAGTTTTTACAGTATTTTCCACCTATCATCAATGATCATCGATCAGTGATCAATTGATCATCACAGACGTTTCTCTCATGCCAAGCTTTGTGTAAATTAGGGTCCTTATCTTACCTTATCCACATTTTCTCATTCATTCAGGTGATGAAAATAAATAAAAAGTATTGAGGAAAACAGCAGTTCCTTCTATATTTTCTTTTACCAAAGTAATTACCGAAATAAAGCCAGAAGACGAAAGAAGAAGAAGCAGAAGAAGAGCCAGGAGACAGTGCTTAGATACAGCACCTGGACCTAGCAGAATACAAACCGAAAATAATAAATGCTGCAACTTTAGAGAAAATATTATGAAATGAAGGAAATTTTACTTATAAATTAAAGACATTTTTCGGTTATAATCACATGGTGTTTATTTTATTACTTAAGGCATTGTTTCAACGCTCAACGTTTTGAGACCTTTACATGTCTCTTCTTCAGGATTGACTGAGATGTTTTTGTGATTTGTCATTCTAATGTGTTAAAAAGTTATACTGTGAAACTACTGTCTTATCAAAATCTAAAATTAAAAAAGGTATCAAAACGTTCCTGTGGACACAGACTCTAGCTAGATAGCAAAGTTAGACTAATAGTTATTATTAACTATGCTTAGATCGTGTCCGTCAGCTAGGCCGGACCGGGCAACAGATTTACACCAAACTTTACACAAACAGATGTGCTTACAATGTGCCTACAAACCACTTCCAGCGGCACATTCACAATAACTGACTTCTATAGTGCCATTTCAATCTATTTTCAATAAAACTATGTAAAGTAGTTTCTTCATTTGTGCTTTGCATTGCACATGAAAGTAGGCATAGTTTCCTTCAAAGGCAACACGAAGAGTAACCAAACTTCTGCTTTCATATAACAGACGACCTTTGGGTGGTAGGTACTTGAAACCTCTCCGCAAACTCTTGGATGTGGTGTTTGGACAGCCGAGCGGTGGTAAATTGGTGCTAGCGTTAACATCTCCAAAATGACTTATATCAGGAAACTCAGGAATTTCGTCATCGAGTTCCTCTTCGACTCCAATAATACTGTTTCTATCGTACGCCTCTAGCCTAAAACAAAAACATAGAAAATTCATGAAAAAATACCCTTGTCAACCATTTGTAAACAAAGACTTATTTTTAATAAAATCATAAAAATTACAAGTCGTACGACCCCGAAAATAAGCACGTATACTTATCTCAACATGTAGGTACTTTTTACAAAAGGGTTTTTACATATTTCCAACATATAAATCAGTACAAAGCCTTTTTGTGAACAATAACAAACAAACACTAAAATGCACTTTTTTACTAACCTTTCAATCAAAACAGCTTTTTTTTCCGCTAGTAGACGCATTCCTTTTTCTCAGCTCCCCTTTTATTTGGATTATACTCCACGTTGAATACATTTTAATTCATAAAATTGCTAAAGACACATGCAATCACAGTTGAAGTTTGGCGGCATCTGGCCGTGCTATACTAGCGCCACCTGCCTCGACCTTTTAGTTTCTAACCCCATTGAGTCCTCGTTTAATGACCTATACTTCCAACCTTTTAGAATCATCATTTGTAGTCAATTGTCGTTTTCTTAAAGGTGGTAGATAGTTTAAACATTTCGTTGATGATCGTCTTGAATGATCTGCGTTGCCGCATGATTTACAAGATGACATTATTCATTCATTAATTACTTATATACCCTTCACGTAATGTGAATAAACAATCACAGACCAATAAGAAGAACTACGTTCAGACAACGGACTCACGAACATTTACGACGGCCAATAAGGAAAGGGAGCCAGTCTCATATGACAGCTCATTTTTTTTTTGTTGCTGATATTCGGTTCTTATAATTCTAGATTTATTTTGAGAAAGGTTTCTATAAAGTTAAACAATATGGTTGTTTATTTATTAAATGATTTATTTTTTTCACATATTTGTTTAAAGCTTTTTGCTGCATCTCTGGGAGATGATTTCTTTTCGACAATCTTACTACGTCAGTGCCCTTTAAAATTTTATTAATCGTGTTGCACCAATTCATTATACTAAATCTCACAGTAACTTCTATGAATTTGTTAAGCAGAAGTTCTCTGTGTTCAGCACAATTAAGAAAAATAAAAGAATGTTTATTAATAATATTATTTTTAATTTTTAATGATATTTTTTCTTGGTGACCATTTCTTTCTAAATAATTATTTGTTTCTTTTATGATTGTGCTGAAACACCTCACTGCTCCTTCGGATGGGTATTTCAGGCGTTTTTTTGTTGCCGCAGTATATTCCCGGTGGCCAATCCAGTCATGAATGCCAAGACTCACAGGACTGGTAAAACTGTCTTGGCATTCACGACAGGTGACCCCGGATAATATTTTTCCTGCAACCCATCCTGCAGTGTAAGCCCGCGAATGAGTATTTATTCGTTCTCGGCGGGCTTCCTCAAGAAAATTCTGCTCATTGTGTGATGCTGGACGACTCGGCTCATGCTCATTTAATTTTTCAAAAAGTGTATGTAGATTTATAACATGTTCTGCCGAGTCGTCTTCACAATTATTATTAAAACTGTTATTGTGAAATTTGATTAATCTTGTAATTAATAATGATTTGTAGGTGCAACTGAAGTTATGGCAGTTAGGGTTGTTGTTGCGGTAATTGTAGGCCCTTACCTGCCCAAAGAAATTTTCAATTGGGTCCGAGTTGAAATATCTGGGCCTCATACAATACATTTTATTTTCCTTATAAAACTACCATAACTCCATAAAAGTTTTCAAAGTTGTAATAAAATGTTTTATACTGGGCACCGACTTTTCTAGACCCTTACCATCCTAGAGCATTAAACCAGACCGGAGACGACACTCATAGGCGTACCCCTCTGCCAAAGGTACGAGAGCGGCGATCATACCCGTTATATAAAACTAGTTTCCGCGCGTCGGCCGCCAGTTGTCAGATTGCAATGCGCGCAGACAGAATAAGCTCCGGTGAAAATGCCGAGTTGCAGTGTTTTTTGGTGCAAAAATAGGTCACAAACTTCAAACCTACAAAAGGATAATATTACATTTCATCTGTAAGTATTATTTTGTCCAAATTCTATTTAAAAATGCACTTATTTAGCAAAAATAGAAAAATATTCGTCTGTACTAAGGTGTTGCCAGTAAGTTATACAGTGTTATTATTCTGGAGCAAATTTCGTAGTTGAGTTAATACTAAAACTGAATATTTTATTTTACAATCAATATTAAATATTGCCTATTGTAATGAACCAATAATGATTGTTATAGATTCGTGTGATTTTTAGGGAAATACTGCAATATCACCGCATTTATATGGGTACATTTCAAAGAAGCAAAGATTTTTAGAAAATACTTTTATTAGTTAATTTATTATGAATGTTTTAGATTATTATTACACTTTTTAGTGTTTTTTAGTTGAATTATATTTTCGGTCGACACTTTACCAAAAAAT
This sequence comes from Idaea biselata, assembly GCA_958496205.1. NCBI lineage: Eukaryota > Metazoa > Arthropoda > Insecta > Lepidoptera > Geometridae > Idaea > Idaea biselata. The sequence continues at coordinate 20,053,434 of OY292396.1, forward strand.
ATCAGTTTCAACTTAAAAAATCTGGCAGCACCGCAATAAATTTAGTGATGGGACTGCACAATCACAAATATCGATATTCTTTTCTTATACTGGGTGATTTTTATTAGTGGATGATAATTTGAAAAATGAATCTATCCATGAAATTGAAACTTCCCCCAAGACTTAGGTTGAAATATGACAAATATTTTTTTAAATAAGAAAAATATTTTTGGACACCATGATAAATTAGCAGTTTTAATAAAATTCCGTTATTCTTTTTCTTACAGATTTCCAAAGGATATTGGGATTCAATCTGTGTGGGTTAAAGCATGTGAGAACCATGAAACATGGACTTCTAAACGAACGAGCACAATTTGCTCTGCACATTTCGTACCTTCCTGTTTCATCACACAGTCAAATAACAAGAGAAGATTGAAACAGGACTCCATCCCAACTTTGAAATTATTATCAGAGGTCATTTTCATCCCCTACAGTCCTTACATTTTATGTACCTACTTCGTGACAAATAAAATTGTTAAACCATGTATTTTGTTTCTATAATTATTTGCTTTGCATTCATAACAATCTTCTAATAGCTAATACATTAATTTTAATATTAATTAATTTTAATAGCTAATGAGGGGTTATCTTAGAATAACTCAAGCTTTATAAAACGAGGAGAACAAATAAATAGTTTTTCTCAATCAGAGGTGTATGATTAATGATCTGTAACACCCGTCACATGGAATTACCCACATGTAGTGTATTTGTTATTAAAACCCTTTATTCTGACGCTACAGGTGAAACCAATGAATGATACGTACACACATTCAGAAATTATTACCCTCCGCTCTTTCGGCAATTGGGTAAAAATAATCAAGTGTTTCTGGTAAACTTTAGAATTCATCGATAGTCGAATATCGATAATGTCATGCACTAGCATATTTCATTAGAGCTGCAATTGTGTTGTATACTGACATACATCATTACGTGTGCGACTGTGTGAGTATGCGATTGTGTGCGTGAAGTTTAAGATTGTGTGCGATAATAATGTTGTGTGCGTTTATAGCGACGTGATAGAAAAATCTATGTGTGTTACCTCACCCCCCGCTGAAAGCCGCAGAATTTTTTGCTTATGAATTGTTGCGCGTGTCGTCTCCGGTTTGGTTTAATGCTCTAAGCTTACCATCTATAAATTTTAGTTTTTCTAATTTTTTTAATAGCTTCTAGCCAAAATTCGTGGTGGGCCGATCCCTCTCTAACGGCTTGACGCAGCGGTTTTGTTTTGCTGAATTGGGTCATAGTCGTACTTCCATTTATGCTATCGAATAATTTGTCCATAAATTACATCGTTTCGGCCGTGTTCCGCAGGGTGCAACTTACTGGTCTGCCGTCAATATATGTTGCTGAAATAAAAACATTGATGTTAAAATTCTACAATAATATATTCGTAACGCACAAATTTTGAGTTTGATTTTTTTTAAATAAAATGCACACTTACCAAAATTTGCCGTATAAGACAAAGCTGAAGCAACAGTGCTGCTTAAAACTTTGACGCAGTTTTTAACCTGACAAAAAAGTCAATGACTTATGATGACAAAAGTCTCTTTGAAACAAGTAACAAAATTGCGAGAGTATCAATGCAGTTTGTATTCACAGGATAAATTAATATTGCACGACGTTACACACAGCCCAAACTAAGCACTAGGCTTGTACTATGGGTACTTGACAACGGATACACTTCATATATATATATTTTGTGAAGTATAAATATAGGTACATATGAGACAAAGAAAACACCCAGACCAGAAACATTTTTTTCTTTTTAAGCGTATATACTTGCACCCAGCGGGAATCGGGCCCGAGGCCAGAGACCGGGGCGTGCGATAGGCCTTCGAGGATATGTGCAAAACAGAAAATTAAATACTATACGTAAAATAATAAATACCTTCATTTTTTTATCTTTTCAGGCATAACGCATTGGTCATTAAGTTTGTGCAGCATTCTTGACTCTGTATGATTAATTGATTACAGTCGGTTTCGTAAACGTCCACAATGTCTTGCCATTTTGATATTTTTCCATCAATTAAGATATTTTTCGTTAAGAAATTGTTCCTCAGTCCTTTAATTAGGTGTGAAGGATCAATAGATCACATTTAAATTGACTTCTCCTATTGTTAAAGTGCCATCTAAAATGAAAAAAAAGCAGCTTAGCAAAAATATTAACTTGTAAATAACTAATTTGTATGTATTGGATCATAATAAATAACTAACCGGGGTTTTGATTTTGCAATACTTGATTGCGTCTTATTTCTTGTTTCATATTATTGACTGCTGATTGAAAGGCAGCACCTTGATCGCAAATTAATGCGATTAGATTGAGACCAAGATTTACGACAGCTTCTACTATTTCCTTCAGAAGGTTTTTAAGTTCTATGCCAGATGTGGCACCTTTACAATAGTAAAAGCACAGTGGTTGTTGCCATTTATATACGGCTCCTCGCAACATGAAAACGAGAGCGTGATCAGCAATTTCACAGGTTTTCAGCTGCAAATCTACGTATCCACTTATAGCGTCCTTGAACTTGTCGTAAGCAAATCCTGGATCCAGAGACATTTCATCAAATATTATAGAACACATCTTCTTTTTAGGATCCCAGCTGTTAACCAGGAACCTGGATTCAAAGTATACATCGCCCGAGGCAAAAATAATTTGCTCTCGAGTCATATACTCTACTTTTCATCCCCTTCTATGAGAAAATAAATAAGATATGGTGTTACGTAATTCGTGAATATACCTATTTACTTAAACAAAAATGTTGGGTATAAAATTTTAATATCACGTTTATTATACAGAAGCCCTCTATAAATATTTGTTGGTTGTTATAGCGGCTACAGAAATACATCATCTGTGAAAATTTCATATAAATACTAAAAAAATAAGCAAAATAAATAAAACAAATGAAACTAATGAAACTAACGAAACTAATGAACTAATTAAACTCATGAAACTAATGAACTAATGAAACTCATAAAACTAATGATCCTAATGAAACTCATGAAACAAATGAAACAAATGAAACTAATGAATCTAATGAAACTAAAGAAACTAATGAAACTAATGAACTAATGAAACTCATGAAACTCATGAAACTAACGAAACTAACAAAACTAGCGAAACTAACGAAACTAATGAACTAATGAAACTCATGAAACTAATGAAACTAATGAAACAAACGAAACCAATGAAACTAATGAAACTCATGAAACTAATGAAACTAATGAAACTAATGAACCTAATGAAATTAATGAAACTAATGAACCTGATGAAACTAATGAAACAAATGTAACTAATGAAACTAATGAAGCAAATGAAACTAATGACACTAATGAAACTGAAACTAATGACACTAATGAAACTAATAAAATAAATAAATTCTGTGAACAGAACACACCGCCATCTAGCCCCGTGGTAAGCCAGTAATTCATATAATTTACGTTTGATTTCTATGAATGATACATATGTTCCAAATTCAAATTTACTTTGCTCCCGGCTGTTTTATTTTGCTCCCGGCTGTTTTACTTTGCTCCCGGCTGTTTATCTTAACAGAAAAGAGCTACTTTGGTCGCACTTATAGAGGACCAAAGCGACACTTTTCGAATAGATGGGATGAAAATTAACTTGCATATCAAGAATTTTTTTTGCATGTTGATTCATATTGGCAGTAAGCTTTTCCAGTGAATTCTGTCGATTAAATTTTAGGGCATCTTTTGTTCTCTTATGGAAGCTTAATTGCTTTTTAGCTTTTTTGTAAGCTTTATATATTTTTTGGCACAATGGGGCCAATTCGCTGCATTTGGCTATCAATCTTGTTCGGCAGGTAGATGAGCGCGTATTGAAAACTTCATTATGACCTGTAAAGAAAAAAACGGGGCAAGTGCGACACTTGCGCATAAAGGGTTCCGTACCACTATCACAATTGGATACGGAACCCTAAAATGGTTTACAACAACCAATTTTTAAATTTTATAGAAAAATATGAAATATTTATTTTCGATTCTTACTCCCATCAAACGACCGAATCACTCAAAAAAAAAAACCTTGGCACAAAGAAAATCTGAAACTTTTAAGAAACTCTTTGGTAAGTGAAGGCAGACTGGTATATTTGACAGATAGGGCAGCCATTTTTAATTCCATGACCAACTCGATTTGTCCTGACCAAGTCCTGTCCTTGTTCCTGTCCTGCCTGACTCCTTGTTATTTTTGAAACACGTTTGTTGTATAGGAGCCCCTTTTAAATAATTGTTTTATTTTGTTTTTATTTGTTGTTGTAGCGGCAACCGAAATACATCTTCTGTGAAAATTTCAACCTTCTAGCTATTACGGTTCATGAGATACAGCCTGGTGACAGACGGACGGACGGACGGACAGACGGACAGACGGACAGACGGACAGACGGACAGACGGACAGACAGACAGACAGCAAAGTCTCAGTAATAGGGTCCTGTTTTTACCTTTAGGTACGGAACCCTAAAAAAACGACTTTTTTTAAGGTTCCGTATCCAAAAAAGTAAAAACTTAAAAAATGGCTGTAGGTATGTCATGAACCAAAACAAAATTTTCACAGATGATATATTTCCGTTGCCGCTATAACAACAAATACTAAAAACAAAATAAAACATTTTTTTAAGGGGGGTCCCATACAACAAACGTGTTTTTAAAAAAGATTGTTACATACATTGAAAGAAAAGTCAAATGTTCATCACGAACTCCTGAACACATTATGGGAAAGATGTTAAAAAAAACTCAGTGTTTAAAAGATATGGGGATTTTAATTATTCGTTTTTGTTTAGGTAGATGGTTTTGGTTAAATACAACCTTACTTTTATGTATTAATATTATCTATACATATAATAAAATCGTAACTCAGCGGTGTCTGTTTTTGAAAGATATAAAAAAAAAATACATTGGAGGGATACCTATTAACGCAGTAGAACCCATTTCTCTGTTTTTCTGGTTGTCTGTTTGTCTGTTTGTCCGTTTGTCTGTTTGTCCGTTTGTCTGTTTGTCTGTGCCTTGGTGCCCGCTAATCTCAGAAACGGCTTAACCGATTTTGACCAAATTTGGTATGCAGATAGCTTTTGACCCCGATTGACATATAGGCTATTTTTTATCCGAATATTTAGTCCGGTTATCCGGATAAAGTGTTTTTTTCTGCTATTACTTAATTAGTTTGAATGTTGTATTGAAGAAATATGTTGTGTGGAATCAACACATGATTAACCGGATATCCGGTCGAAAGTAAAAAACCGGATATCCGGTTTTTTTTTTCAGGAAATTCCTCAAATACCGTATACCTATGTCTGTCCATATATCCGGATCCTTTGGACATAAGGAAATTCTTTACAATGGCTGTTTTTAACCGACTTTAAAAAAAGAGGAGCTCCTCAATTCTACCTGCATATTATTTATATGTGAATATGTTCACGCCGTACTCCGGCATATAAAGTTCGATTTCGATCATTCTTTTTTAATTTGGAAAGTGAGAGTCCTGAGTTGGTCCCATAAATTGTTGGTGAAGATCTGATGAGAACCTTCGGAATGATGAGCAGAATAGCATCCCACAATGATGTTAATTACTAATTTTTGGACTTCCATCAATAGAATCGGCTTAAAAAGAACTAGGTACAAATTGATTAACCACCTGAAACCACCTTCTCAAAAATTCCTCAGTGATTAAAGTTACGGTTACAATCTTGAAAATGCAATAAAATGGATTAAAAAAATATATCTGTAATCGGGCAGTTTTACTGGGTAATGCAGATTGCATGTAGTTTACGTGGCACAATGGCAGCTATGGATTCCGAGTCGAGGGTTCCGCGTTCGAATCACAGACCGGCGCATTCCCTTTTTAAGGAACGGTGGCCTACCGAGCCGAGTGAACGCTTCCGATTCGACGGCTGCGCGTTCGAGTCACGAGTCCCGGACACGACGTTACGTTTTACCCTCCAGATGGTCGTCCACCTTGCCGTTGTGAGGGGACTCAGTAGCTGAAAGCTAAGAGGCGCACGAGGTGGGAAACCGGGCTTGCCTGGCTTCTAACCCGTAATCCCGCGTCAGCGGGCTCGGAGGTCCTTTCCGCAAGAAAGGGCCCGCGTGGTAGACAACCACTATAAAAATCACCTCAGCCTCTGGCGGCTTTGGGGACCTCGAGACGGTGGCGTGACCGTGCCGAGGGAGGGGAGACGGAGAGGGGTTGTCTATCGGGCAGATGCAGAGATGAGGCTTGGAAAGGCCGTCGTTGTCGGGATGTAGCCCAACGAGATTGGCCAGACGGTGACGGACATTAGCCACGTAAAAAAAAGATATCATGTAGTTAAGCTGTCCGACTTCAGCTTACATAACAGATAAGTCGGTTGCACTGTATTTAGGAGAGCTCAATATTATTGTTTTGTCCTTTTGTTCGAAGTCGGGTTTCGATTTTTTTTATTTTTTCGATAAAGGCTACTTCTTATAAGCATGCAACACGTTACCTACCGCTGCGCTGTGCTAAATCTACACTTAAATAGACTCTGCCATGATTATCTTCTGCTCAGCAACATACTTCCCTGGTCGTCCGTTCAAGCACAGCGATGGGTAGGTTGTCCGAAAAACGCTGACGAAGTCGCGGACACAGCTAGTATTAAATACAAAGTTAAAAGCTTACCAGTATCTGGTACAACAATGGCAGGTCGCCAAACAACGTTTTTATCAATTTAAAACTTAGGCGTCTAGATATAAAAAAAATACTAGAAGAATCTACAGAAGTCCCAGAATACATAAAACTAACTAAAACACCGTAAATCACCGAAGTTAAAAAGATAAGAGTATTTTAAAATAGCCTTCTCGGCCGTTGTCGCCATGTTGGATTAATGAGGAATTAAAAAAACAGTTGCGTGTTTTTTGATATTAGAAAATAAAATACATACGTGATCAAAATATAGACGTTACACGCAATTACAATAACAGCATTACATAATTAAGTTGTTTTGACATTAAGTTTCAGTATCTCGACAAATGGCATCTCGAGAGTCCGGGGGCAAAAAAGAAAAAAAAAAAGTTTCAGTCTAAATATGGTGCATCGGAAGTTGAAGTAATAGTAATAATAACTTATTTTTTTATTTTAAAAACGTTCGTCCTTTTGAATAAACTAATAGTGTCAAAAATCACAAAAAAAATATTGAAATTCATTCGTTATACACTCATTTTTAGACGTTTTTGTTGGATGATATCAAGACCGCCTATGTTCTTTAAAATCTCTGGGACCAGTGGTTTGGGTTCTGCGTTAATAAACCTATAGATCAGTCAAGACTTTGAATTATATATATAGGTATACTAGCTGCGCCCTGCGGTTTCACCCGCGTAAGCCCTGATCCCGCGGGAGTATTGGGATAAAAAGTAGCCTATGTGTTATTCTAGGTCTCCAGCTATGTATATTCCATGTTTTATCGCAATCGGTTCAGTAGTTTTTGCGTGAAAGAGTAACAAAGTCACTTACATACATACATACAAAATTTCACATTTATAATATTAAGTATGAAGTAGAATATAGAGTAGTAAGCATAAGATTTTACACCTGACTTCTCCAGATTCCCTGGTAAACCTACCGGAGGTTTACCAGGGAATCTGGAGAAGTCAGGTGTTGATGTTGACTGGCCCGGAGATCCAGCAAATAAATTTAATACTTCGAAAGGCTTTTTACCTGTTAACAGCATTTCATAAATATTAAATAAAATTCAATAAGACTACACCAAAATCTTACTGTTATAAATAAATAAACACCACAAAAATTGCTCTACTAAAATATACTATCAATAAACACGCTATTGATTGCTATTTGCTCTTATGGTGAAGGAAAACATCGCGAGGAAAGACCTAGAACTCTCCACGGTTCGATGACGTGGGACATTCGCCAATCAAGAGTACGTTTGTGGCGTCTTCGTGCTTTAGCCCTCCAAGAGGAGAACTTGATCATAATGGTGATAATCACTTTACTTACCGTGTCTCTGTTCCACTTCAACAACTTTACAATAACTGTGGTCATAGTGCCGCTTTCGAGAATAATAAGTGTGCTCGTGAATGGATTCTTTTTCTGTAATACAATCCCAGCAATGTTCCCGGTTGCATCCCTCTCGGGAGCCCGGGGTCCGCTAAACCCCAAATTAATTTGGGGTCGGCGCAGTAGGTAAGTCATCATTGATCATACCTTCTGCAAATAGATTTGGCAATATTTTTACGACCGGCCGCCTGCCTGACACCAACCCTCCTAGAGACCAAGCAGTTTATCCGCCACCGCGCGGAGAGAACTTAAGGTTTGCTGGTCTCCCTCAGATCCCTTAGTCGCCTTTTACGACACCCACGGGAAGAGATGAGGTAGCCCTATTCTATGCCGGGGCTACACGGCTTTTTCTGTAATACAATACATAAGTATTATTACTTATAGATTCTTAAACGGCATATATAGTGTCCCTATGTATAATAGTCGTAATAACGAATTGATGCGTCATAGCTGAGCTTGCACAAATCTATTATTATAAAGCTAAAGACATGGGTTGTTTGTTTGAACGCGCTAATCTCAGGAACCGCTGGTCCGATTTGAAAAATTATTTCAGTGTTGGTTATTCCATCTAATAAGGAAGGCTATATTATACTTTCAAAAACAATAGGCGGACGAAGTCGCGGGCCCTGCTAGTAAATAGATAAAAACTAATAGATGACCAACACTTACGTGTTCCATTATCAAGCTTTAATGAAGCATCATTTGTAACAAGTGATGGAATTGCTTCGGCCATGAGTCTGGACTTATGGGTGATAAACCGGGATTCAAAGTGTTTACTGCACACCACACTGTCTCCAGGGATCAAATTTTCCACGTCACAAGCATATTTGAGGCACTTCAACCACTCATTGAGTCGTTTCTCATCCAATGGCAATTTGAATAATATAGCGTCCTGTTGCAAATTATGGCAATTGCCAACACAACACACACGTTTCCTAGGCATTTCACGCAACGTAAAATCAAAGGAATAGCAGGATTTTAGTACAAATAATGCGGAGAGGATTTCAGACGAAGCTCACTAAATCGACACAAGATTTGCACCGTACTATTAACTACTCTTTGCACTAAACCGTCAAAACATGCAAGATGGCGGGCGAGGGCGGTACAAAGTTCGAAATCTCATGTCACTTAATGCTGGCTCCCTCTGTGCCACAGATAAAACAACGCACCATTCTGACCACTTTGAGTCATACGGCCGTGCCAGGGTGTAAATAAAATTTCGAATATATTGAAAAAGAATATACTTTAATAAAAAAAAAAGGTTTAATCCATGGAGTTTATAATAGTTTACACTTCTTTTTTTTTACACCATTAAAGCAGTAGGAAAAAGACTGTTCTAGGAGGCAGAACATTATTAATATCAAAGCGTGTCCGGGAAAACTTTAATAAAACTACCGGCTACGTTAATAATACAGAATTTAATACCATAAATAAATATTTATTAACACTTACGTATGTAATAATAACATATAGACAGAGTGACGACGAGGATCGCGGGGGAGCGACGACGGAAAAAACAAAATAGCGCGTTACGCATTGAGATCAAGGTCGGCAAATTCGGGGCCTTTGGAGGCCACGGCGAGCGCATAGTGAGCGTTCAGTTGATGAAGTAGCTCGGCCTCGTCGAGCATTTCGAGACGCTCGACGCGAGCGCGGTCTTCGTCTGGAAGCGCGGTCCACACGGCGCGCATGTCCCAAGCACGCGCGCGCCCCCAGCCCGCCGCCGACAGTCGCTCGGCGGCGGCATCGGGCGGGGCTGCGTGCGGCCCCAACGCTATCCCGCCTACAGCCCCACCGACCCCACGAGCTGCCAGGTTACGGGCCATAACCTCCCCAAACTTGTCGCCTAGGTTGCACTGCTCGTAGATTAGCAAAACAGCGCGCGCGTGCAAACTAGCGAGGTGGGAGAGAAGCGCGGCGGCGGCGTCGGCTCTCAGATACACCAATACACATTCTGCTAACAGCAGTGTCGGTGCGTTGTTCCGCCATTCACCCGCTGCAAGAGCACGCTCTACTGAACGCACGCAGCGCAGGTCACATCCCATCAGGTGGTAACCGCTGCCATGCAGGTCGCCACTACGGATTATGACCTCCCCATCTGGAAAAAAAAACAACAAATCATGACTTAATTTTTTAATCATGACTTAATTTGGAGTCTGAAAGAAACTATGACGCATGTCGCGTGAACATCCAGTTCAACACAGTTTTTGTTCTGTATAAAATAATGTGCGTTTCTGTATGATTCATAATGTGTTTATTATGAATAAAAATTAAAACTGACTTCAATAAGGACAAAAGAATCTCGCCTACATACAAGGCCATCAACTTATCTGTTATGTAATTGGAAATCAGATATTTTACGGGGTAAATCAAGATTATAGTTTGGCTGCCCAAACTCAAATAACTTTATTTGTACAACATAAGACAAGGAAACTGAACACTAATAAATTGAGTGTTGACAAAGCTTAAAATATAAGTGGCACAAATGGGAGGCAAGCCTAGTTGCTTAACATGGAGCTTTATGGCACTGCATGATAGACATATTATGCAGTGCAAAATATCAGGAAATAATATTTTACACACATGCCACTTGGGCACAAGGCTGCTCTTTTTTATAGACCTATAACACACTAGTGTTTAGGGACACAATCTGTCTATAACTGATCCTGGATGCTAGCTCCAGGAAGTGGCCTGACGGATCCATTTATGTCACCAACAATGGGCAACATTTGTTGGCCATTGCTGGTGACACTATCTATACTAATATTATAAAGCGGAAGAGTTTGATTGTTTGGTGTTTGAATGCACTAATCTCACGAACCACTGGTCCGATTTCAAATATTCATTTTCAAATTCATTTATTGAGGAAGGCTATAGGCTATATTATATTTACTAAAAAAAATAGGGATCCTTACTAAAAATCCAATAATGTAACACAAGGTGTGAAAAAAATTACACAAAAATTATTTACATCGCTTGCGCTGCGAAAACTATTGGATAGAGAGCAAAACTATGTACTACAACTTTGTAGAACACGTGATTGTCTACAAAAAACATCGCGACACCATATGTCTAACTATTGTAGTTATCTCATAATAAGTGTTTTTGTTATTTTTTTTAATAATTAAAAAGCCGTCGCTTTATTAACCTTTTATTTTGTACCTTGGTATTAATCCTTATCAAAATAAATTACTTCATATTCAAGACGAATTCAATACCTTTCTAGAATCTTTTGAATGATTCAATTCGGACATTTCATTAAAAAGATATTGCGATATTAAAAATGTAAGTATGTTGCAACCACTGACTTAGAATTTATTTTTAAAGTTTATTTCTATTCAACAAAAACTTTATTAGCCTGTAAAAATGTACCTTCATTAGATATCTTCTCTAGCAGCTGCTTGTTGCGTTTTATGGTGTGACACTTCTTGGCAGTGACTGTGGGAAAGTCAAGCTCGATGAAGTTTTCCACAGCTTGTGTTGTGTCCTTCAACCTCCAGAATAATGTATCATAACCACAACCCAAGTTTATAATTTGGCATTTTGTGTCACACCTCTACAAGAAAAAAGAAAAATGTAATATCAGTACAGCAACGGCATGCACAGCAACAAAAATTACAAGGTTATATTATAATAGTTATTTTAAATGGTATTGTAATTGCCATAATTAAAATAAGTTCTGTCCTATTGGAATCTGATAAGAAATGGGCTTTAATAGAATTTGATAAAGACTGCAAATAGCAGGCAGTTGAAACCTTGACACAGAAAGTAAATCTCAAGATTTTACTTAACATGGATAGATTTTGTATTATATGTATAGATTAAATAGGAGCAATTCCCGATCCTGAGGGAATTTCATAATGCCTTTCTCCTCTGGGTTTTGATAGCATTTGATAAGAAAGAATACAAATAGCAAGCAACAGAGATTGACACAGAAAGTAAATAGATTCTTCTTCTGTTTTCGCGATGTTGTATTGATATTAAAGACATTTTTCAGTGTAACAATGCTAAAAGTAATAAAAACCACGCGATTCAAACCGAAAAATGTCTTTAATTTCAACAGAAAGTAAATTTCAAGATTTTACTAAATTTGGATATATTTTGTATATTATTTTAATAGACTAAATAGGAACCAACTTTGTCAGTGGATACCTAAACATACAAAAGAACACACCCTTCAGGCTGTATGTTTCTAGGATGTGCGAAAATTTCCTAGAAACATTCTATGCGACGTGCGTTGCTATATAATAGTTCAGTCAGAACTTTATATTGCATATGTTTAGATTCTATAGATATATTATTGAATCGAATGATATCCTGGTAAAATAGTATACCTCTAGAAACTGATGTATGAACATTTCCATCCCCTTGACACGAGCATAGTATCCGCGGTTGATCTCTGGAGCCTTCCTATCGGTGTGCTTCGCAAAGAATTTAATGTAGTCATCTTTCCAATAACCAAGTTCGACTGCGCACCGCTTGCACTCGGTCGCATCGGTGTTAGTCGCGATAATGGCCTCGTCTTCCTCCGTCCATGAAAACACGTTCTCCATTCGTAAGCAGATTCACTTCACTTATTGTAAATAATAATAACTTCACGTAAATAACACTGAAAACGACTAGATTACAGATAGATGTAGGTATCGAAAATTATTGATGAATTCCTCATCGGCAGGCAAACAAAACAGACAGATGACAGTAGACGATTGACAGATATCTGACAATGTTGCCATTATTGGCCATGAAAAAAAGTCCAAGGACTTAAAAATGTATATAGTTAGGTGTGCCGTGTGGTGGTGTCTGTAAGCTAGAGATGAAAGGACTTGAGGTTTTTATGCTCTTTAACAGGAACTCGACTCAATTCATACGGTTTTTATTATTTATTTCGGTCTGAGACCGATATGGCCAATTTGGAATAGCCAGGGTCAAGTTTTAGAATATTTCAAGTTTCTTCCTATTATAGTTATGGCGTCGTACATCTTGTACATCTTGCCAGTATCAAGTATTTTGCATGAAATTAGCCCGATCGGCCTATAGTTTCAAGTCAGGGGCTATGGTAAAGCGGTGGCAACTTTACCAAAACCTTCAAGGAGCTTCGGCGCGAAACAACGGAAAGTCCATGTTTAACACTCAATTTTGTTTTCACTACACTTGTGCACATTCACGGAACTAAATTGAATAAGATTCCACCAAAATTACACAATTTAACCGAGTTTACAACATAGTTTAACGAAAATAAACTTGGAGCACGACATGTTGTCTCCGCTTTCCCGCCGAAAGTCCATTCATACGGTTAACAACTCAATGAGTCTTTAAACCCTGAACCTTAACCCTTATTTGAGTCCAAGACTGGGGCCTCTAAGTCTGCTTTATGACTTGAGTCATTTTGAAATGACTCCAAATTTTAAACGACTCGAGTCTTAACGAAAAGGTTCGAACCTTTTTAAAACGACTCGGTTCGCGGGAGTCATAAGTCATGAGGCGCGCTCATACATCGTATTACTAGAATAAATGTGGATATGGGATATCGTATTCCTACGTTAATAATTATTACGGGTAAAAGAGATATAAGTAATGTATGCAGATTTAGTTTCTTTTTTATTTTTAGATTTGAAATAAGTAGTTACGTAAAGCTTTATTTAATACGTCTTTTGTTATTTAATACGGGTTACGGGTGGACAATCAATAAAGGTCAATATTAAATGGAATGATGTAGTATTTTATTGGTAAAAAATTATATAAATAAAATCGGTCCAGTAGTTTTTGAGTTTATTCTTATGAAACTCAAAACTCAAAACTCAAAATTTTTTATTCATTTAGAACGTATATTATACACACATACGTACGTTTTGAAACGTCGAGATTTTAATTTACCGAGGTTTCGGAACGCGCCCTCCGATGAGAAGAAACCACAAGAAACTCATGGGGTTTTTTTTTCCAATTATTTTTTTTATCATGTTTTATATTACAATCGTCATAATACAGATCTTAATCTGAACAGGAGCAGTTAACAATCATGTCCATGGATTCTTCTCATCAAAATATTTTGACGTGCTATAGTACGCCTTATTACACAATTTAAGTTTAATATATTTTTTGAATCTTGTAATGGACATGTCAAATACGTCTTCAGGTAGTTTATTATAATAAAGTACACTAGTGCTACAGAACGACTTACTTATTTTCTGGAGCCTACTATAGGGCACAGTCAGATCATCCTTGTGTCTCAAATTAACCTGACGGACATCACTGTATTTGTGAAATTTACTTGATTTATTCTTATGTACGTATAGCAGATTTTCATAAATGTATTGAGAGTAAACAGTTAAAATGTTTATCTCTTTAAACTTTTCTTCAAGCGATTCCCTGGGGCCCATTTTGTAGATAGCTCGCACCGCTCTCTTTTGCAAAACAAAAATGGTTTCTATGTCAGCAGCACACCCCCACAGCAGGATACCATATGACATGATGCTGTGAAAGTAACTGAAGTAGACTAGGCGGGCCGTCTCAACATCTGTGTATTCCCGGATTTTCTTAACTGCGTAAGCTGCGGAACTAAGCCTTTTCGACAGAGCTTCCACGTGTGGGCCCCATTGAAGCTTAGCGTCTAAAGTTATACCCAGAAAGACAGCTTTATCGACTATTTCGATCTCCTCATTATCAATTTTTACAGAAGTTTTAACTTGTTTTACATTTGGTAGTGTGAATCGAATACATTTAGTTTTAGATCCATTTAGTAGCATATTATTAACATTAAACCAATATACCAATCTAGAGAGAGCATTGTTCACGTCGTCAATATTAGATTGTCGTCTTTTTACTTTAAATACCAATGAGGTATCATCTGCGAACAATACTATCCCATGATTTTCCTTCACGAGGAAAGGTAAGTCGTTAATATATACTAGAAATAAAAAAGGTCCCAATATGGATCCTTGAGGAACTCCTAAAGTTACAGGTGATCCAGGGGAACGTTTACCGTTAATGTCGACACACTGAATCCTATCACTCAGGTAAGAAGAAAGAAGATTCAATGCGCCGTCCCCGATACCGTAGTGTCGTAGCTTCATGATCAAAGTATCATGTCGAACACAATCGAATGCTTTGGAGAGGTCACAGAATACGCCATATGCATCATGCGACTCCTCCCAAGCATCAAATATGTTTTCAATTAATGCAATGCCCGCATCAGTAGTCGAGCGACCCTTACTAAAACCGAACTGTTTATTGTGTAAAATATTGTTGTCATCAAAATGCTTTAGTAGCTGGTTCAATATAATTTTTTCAAAAATTTTGCTTAATGTAGGTAGTACTGATATGGGTCTAAAATTAGAGGGGTCCGATGTACTACCGGATTTAAATAATGGAATTACTTTACTAAATTTCATTTGATCAGGAAACACGCCACAATCTATGCACCTATTGAATATAATAACAAGCTCAGGTACAATAACTTCTATCAAGGATTTAACAATAGGAACAGAAATCCCCCATAAGTCTTTAGTTTTCTTTACATTGATTTGTTTAAAAATTACTAAAATATCATGTTTTTTAACATATTTGAATTGAAACGCTTTACTACATTCAGGTACATTTGCTTCTAAAAGAGATTTAGCAATGGGGGTAGAGGAGTTTAGGGCTTTTGTCAGAGTAGTAGGCACATTAGTGAAAAAATTCTCAAACTCATTCGCAACATCTTGGTCAGTGTTTGTCATCCTTCCGCCAATGTCCAACTTAAAATCAATATTTTTGTTAAAGACTTTACCAGTTTCAGCATTTATTATTTTCCAAGTGGCTTTAATTTTATCATTACTATTCTGTATTGTAGATTTAATGTGTAAGGACTTCGCCAATATACAAACTCTTTTAAATATCTTTGAATAATTTTTAACGTAAGCCTTAAACTCCTCTGAAGTATGAAACTGTCTCTCTGCGTACAACTCGTAAAGTTTTCGTCTGCTTCTATGAATGCCGACCGTGGCCCAGTCACTGAACTCACGCTTGCCTGATACCACCATTGATTTGGACGTGAAAATAGATTGAAACTGTTCGTTAAAAACTGAAAAAAAGTTGTTGTATAATATGTTTGCATCCATGTCACATGGTAGAAATGGCATGACGTTAGCCAAATTCAATTTAAGTTTTTCTAGTCGAACGGCAGTTACTGGCACATATGTTATTTTTCTTTTGGGTATTGGTTTTTTTACTATTACAAAATTGACTAACTGGCCACTATGATCTGATTGCAATTTGTTTATAACAGATTTGCTAATAGCAGTAACATCTTCGGATATGAAGATGTTATCCATGCAGGTTGCAGTAGTTTCAGTAGTTCTGGTAGGCTCCAGAAACAAATTAGTTAGTTTGTGTGATTGAGACAAATTTAAAAGTATGGTGGAGAAAGAAGATACTTTAAGTAAATCAACATTAAAATCCCCACATACAATCAATTGCTTTTTTGATTTTGTTAGTTTTGCTAACATTGTGTCTAATATGTCAATAAATTTCTTAAAATTATACGGCTTTGGTTGTCTGTACACACATGCATATTCATATTCATATTCATATTTTTTATTGATAATCATTTCATTACAGGTCATAGGTACAAAATATCAAAACATAAAATCACTTCGTAGTATATGCATGCACATGCTATTATTAACTGCTCCAGTTCTACACAAGCTATTTCAGTTACACATTCTACAGACATAGATACGATATCTTTTCTTTCTTTATATTTTAGCTGTTTATTCAATAAAATAAGAGAACCTCCAAGCTTCGTATTTACCCTGCAGAATGAGCTGCCAACCTGGTGATCGCTGAAACTGAACATGAGCTCGTGAGCCCGGAGGTGATGCTCAGTTAAGCACACAATATCAATATTTTCAGAGCTTATATACAGTTCCAGTGTTAGTTAGTGTTATATACAGTTCCAATGAAACAAGGAATAAAAATCTTTCCTCTTTATAATAATGAATATAGATGAATTACCGTTATTTATTTATTATTTACTAGCTGACCCGACAGACGTTGTCCTGTCGTTTAGTATAAAAAAATAAAATTCATCAAAATCGGTTTAGCATTTTTTCTTTCATTACCTTACCTTCTCCTGACAATAGCAAACACAACAAAAAAAGAATTATCGAAATCGGTCCAGCCGTTCACGCGTGATGTCGTGACAACGGAAAACGTTTCATTTTTATATATAAGAAGAAGAAGAAGATAGATAGATTATAATACAATGATCAAGCACCGAAGTTTATTATTTTATAATCCCACGTTAAACAATTCATCTTATATTAAACGACTCGAGTCCTTTACTAAAAGGTTCGCGACTAAGTCGTTATAACTGTTATTAAAAGACTCGAGTCGTTTTATTTCAGAGTTCAACTCTAAATTGAATGAAGTCTCCTACATTAGTAAAAAGCCTCAAGTCGTATTTTTGAGTCGAGTCCTAAAAATTGAGGCGAGTTTCGATTGAAAAGGTTTAAAAACCTCGAGTCCTTTCATCACTACTGTAAGCTACCAAACTAGACACCATACAGACACCAGAGTCGCCACACCACACTGAGACAGTACTGCTGCATGCAATGAGGTGGGGACGTCACTGGCTGGCGGCCGGACTGGCGGCGGCCGAGTGAGTGAGACACCATACAGCGCTATAGTAATTGGTGGTGGCGCGACCAGCGTGGCGGCGCAACCACTAACATTCTGTGCAAGCGTCCGAGTTGGTCGCGCCGCCAAATTGGTTGCGCCACCAAACGGACACCAAGTGAGTAACTCTCTATAGAGCTGTATACATTTTGTTGGTAGCGGCGACTGGTTGCGCCGCCATGGTGTCCCGGTGAAATATAGCCCTTACAGTTAAAGTTAACACCGGCGGCGTCAGACATAGCTTCACATAATTAAACAAATGTTTGATGACTTTGCAAAGCTTATAAAACAAGTTTAGCATGTACACAAACATTTGCACACATTCATCATTCATCTTTGATGTGCGCTAAAAACCGGTTTCGCGTGGTAAAGTACAAATCTTTGTTCAAACTTTGAATAAACAGTCAAAGTCTTGTGCTACACATAGCAACCAAACTTTGTTAAAAATATGTGAAGCCATGTCTGGCACCCCCCGCACAATACCGGTGTAAGTGTCTTCGTGTGCTTTGAAGCATTTTCCAAAGATATGTGACGTCGCAGATTGTCAATGTCAATGTCATGCATGTGTCACTGTCATCCCATTCATGATTTATTGCTCCGTGTTCATGCTACTCCCAAAAATCAAAACAGATTTCCTTCATGAAAAAATCATGTTTGCTGGCTAACAAACATAACGTATTCGGTGTTATTTATAAACTACACCCTTTTGAACCCTTACGTGCCCTATAGGAACAAAGCAGTAATTATTGTTAAATGAAACGTGAAGAAATCCTACAAGGAATTTTTAAATGTAGCAAGCGATCAAAGTTAGTGCTACGAGGTAAATGATAATGTCGATTTCGTCGTTAGATTCGTTGCCGGTTATATTAGTAACAGCAAAAACACAAGCTGCTGCTGCTAAATTAATATCAGGTAAGCTGTGTAATAAAATATTGTCCAAAGTTGTAAGATAATAATATCTTTGTGTAGGTCTAGCTAGACGACAATAAAACAAGGTGTCTTGTCTTGTGGCTTATTTTATTATTTATGGACGGAAAACTCTGTTAACTTACATCAAGTTGAAATTGGCTTTTTTATACTTTCAGAGATAGTAGCAGAGAATGAAGGCTCAGAGCAGCTAAAAGAGAATGTTGAAGGTGTATGTAACTGGTTTATACAGAACAAGTACTACAAAGCGCATGTGCGACTGCAACCGCTCGGCGACGATCAGCCGTCGCCTACAGTTAACCCTGAAGCACATGTAATCGCACTTGGCTCTGATGAAGGTCTGACTGAGGCAGAATCGAGGGCTACTAGGGTATCCGCCAACCTGTTGCTAGCGGTAATGGATATGGAGCGTGTACCCTCCACAGTGACTGAGTGGGCGGCGCACATTCCTGTTGAGGTGGTCCCACTACGCGAGCCTCCTGCCTCTCCAGCTGAACTTACTGAACCTTTCAGTGAAGAGCGAGGCGTGCGGCGGCTGCGCGAGGCGCTGCACGCTCATATCTGGCCGAATATGCGACGACACGGCGGCTGTACCTCGCCTGATCCCGACCCAGATTCAGATATAGAACCGGAAGATGCCGCTGACGACGTAGAGCGAGCTGAATTATTTGCAGCGGCCTTGGGTGCGCTGGGTCCTGCCTCGCGCCATGTTGCAGGGCTCTCGGGCGCAGAGCGGTGTGCCGCAGCTGAAGCATTGGTTGCAGAGTTCGCACGCGCTCTCGGCGTCTCTCTCGATGAACTCTAAAGAACTCAATAAAATAGCTACCATCAATCAAAACTTTGTTTATTTGAATAATAATAATATGTATAAAATATAAAATAGTTTAACAAAACATTAGGTCCAACAACGTAACATATTATAATATAATAAATTTGAATTATTGTACTCTATAATACTAATACTCTGCGGCCAAAGCATGCAGTCCTCTTCTCTTGAGGAACAGAAGCCCGCGGGATGCGCGATATGACGTCGACCAAGTCAATATGTGATGATGCGCATTAATTAAAGCGTTTGAGAATGAGCTCCATGCCTTATCTTATCATATCAATGAGGATAAGAAACGGAACTCTATCACAGGCTAAGAGGTGTTAACGCCTACTCATGAGTCAAGGCGGGAGGCGCGCCTTCGCCTCGACTCTGTAATTGTGCGTCACACCTAACAGCCACTTATAATAATTTTATAACTATAACTTTTATTTCACTATACCCTTCAGGTACTTTAAGATTACACTGTTAACTTATGGTATACAAGGCCTCTTTGAAATGCGTAATAACTATTATCACCTATTGTAGGAGGTCACTGACGCATGACGCTCCCTGTGTGCGCATACAGCTCAGTGTGATCAGTAAGTTTACAATTAATGGATGGATATAGGCTATGCCTTCCTTATGTCTTTTCAATTCCTATTCTATATCCATACTATGTACTTAACTTTTTACTTTTAGCATACAACATGAATGTCATGGAAAAAGTCATTATTCATTTAAAATACAGTCATACAATCCAATACTTAATAATAATTTGATTACTTTTCATTCAATAACAGTTATGGTGGACTTTGACACTTAACTGCTTTTGGCACATAAGTAGGATCAAAGTCCACCATATCATGAAGTAAGATCACACCAAGTGTCTGCTCACTGCTAATACCTAAAGATATGGACGATACTGTTTATAGACTTATCCCGTCGCGTCAAATCATATCCATTTACTCTGCCTTGCAAAATACTCACCTACATGTTACTCTTATACCTATGTTAGTAGTTTTATTACATCATCATCACAGAAAGCGAAAAATAAACTTTAAATCTATGGACACAACCAAGCTTTGATCAACAACTAAATAGAATTTAAAACCCAGATTAAACTGACTGAACCTAATCCAATTTTTAAGCTTTTATTCCAGCATAGGACGCGACGGACCCAATTGATTCCCGTTATAAAGTTAATAAAAATACATACAATATCACCCTTTCTCGAATAGACGGATGTGCTGGAGGTCAGACAGGCGGTACGTGCAATAGGTCGGGGCGAGAGAGTAGGGCAGTGAAGTACTGCTCGGCCAGACGAGCGATGTACTGGTCGCGTGGGGGAGCCGCTGGCCACAGTCCTTCCAGGAACCCGATGTGACCGCCTCGAGCCGTCACTGCTAACGCAGCTCGCCGACCCGCCGCCGGTAAAACACCCTGTGGCTGAAACGGATCATCCGCTGCGCATAGGCACAACAACGGCGTTACAACAGCTCCCAGTCTCCCCTTCAGCGTCGCCGCCGCATAATACTCCTCCGCCGATTTGAACCCGAAATGGCCTGCCGTAAACATCGAGTCAAATTCGCGCACGGTTCGCGCGCTGCCTAACCTGTCCCAGTGCAGCTCCAGCTCGGGGTGTGTGCGTACAGTACGCACCAGCTGCCTCGCCATGTGGTAGGATAGCGGTCGGTTGATGGCCTGATCCATCGCGTCCGCCGCGCGCTCTACGTCCAGCGGCGAGGACACGACGAGCGCGCCCGCAATATGAGCGCGCGCGCCCCACTGCACCAGGTACTGCGCTAGGATGAGCCCGCCTAGCGAGATGCCGACGGCGAACAGCGGGGCGTCAGGGGCGCGTGCCCCGAGCACCGCTACAACCTCAGCGAGATCGTCGTGCGACAACGCGCAGTATAGTCGCGGCGTCGACAACGGCAGGCCTCCCAGCCCACGGTTGTTGTACACGACGCAACGCGCCGGGAGCGCGGCCGCCGCAGCTGCCACGCACCGCACGTAGTCGGCGTGCACGCTGCCCGTGAGGCCGGGCAGCACGAGCACCGTTGGCCGGCGCGGGTCGTCCTCGTCCTGCGGCACGGGGGGGTCGATCCAGTCGAGGGCCACCTGCCCGCCGTCGGAGAGGATCAGCACCTCGCGGGCGGTGCGCACGCGCGGCAGTAGAAACGACCGCAACGCAGACCCTAGCACGGTCTGCAACCGCGCCTCGACGCACCACGGCGTCGGCCAGTAGCGCTGCCGTAGCAGGGGCACGCTGCTCTCGAGAAACGCACGGAAGTCATCACCGTCGTCTCCACACACCAAAACCGGCCTCTGTAACACCCGACACCATACTCACTCGCCGTCTAATCACATCACATCCGATTATCTCACCCTCGTTACTCTTCAATCGTTTTCCTACCTTGACCGCCTCCACCAAGTAGTAGGTTATGTAGGCCACGACCAATGAGAATCCCACTAGAAACTCTTTTTTTATTTCGAATATAGAAAATATTAAACGTAACATGATAAAGGTATAATTTCACAAATCTAAAAAAAAATAAAAAGAACTAAAGATTTATTATTTATTTCGGATCATATGGTTTTGACATTTTGCGACGGAACGATGAATGAAAAAAAATACACACTCGCGGCGGCTGTGGCTGTGTGTGTGACTTTTGGCGCAGCGAATCAGCAATGCGGGAGCTCTGTCACTGTCAAAAACAGGTACAGTGTTGCTCGTACAGGCTAAAATAAACAATCTCGTTATTTTTAATCTCCTGAAATAATATAATTATTTTTATTTGTCAAGGTACTTATGACGTTTATGTACGGGGGCTTTTTAAATTATGAACCAGAATGAAATTATTCTTGTACTTAAGGTGGAGACCAAATTAAAAAGTAGTCTCCAAATTTTGCCTATTTTATTTTTCTGTGAAAAATCTAAAAACTACTGTAACTTTGACACAATGGTTCCTGGTAGCACTGGTTTTGACGATATTTTTTTGTGATTTTTATCTCTTGCTTGCGAGTTCGTTTCGAAATATCTTTAGATTTTTAATTTTATAGAATTTTTACAATCATTTCGCAACAGATTTTCTTAAAATAGGTCTATAGCTTTAACATGCAATAGTGGAAAGTGCGTAATACAACAGTTCCCAAGTATATTTTAGAAAAACATCGTTGTTTATTTACAAGTTCAAAACAAGTCCAAAATGAAAGGTGCCGAGTTGGTGAAATGTGCCAATCGTTGCTTGGTGAGGTCTGCAGTGCCTGCTACATTGACCAGGTAAATTCTCAACCTTGTTCTAGTTGTGACCTTTGTACCCTTTGGGACTTTAGAATAACAACATTGCCTTGGACTTTGTACTGTCAATGTAGGCCAATAAATCAAGACAGGTGGCCAAAATAAATAAGAAAATAAATTAGTTTTATTGTTTTAAATCTAAAAACTCTTATCTACAACCTCTTCACCTGAAATACTATATAGAAAAACAAACTTACAAATTTTAGCAGTCTTGGTGGATTGCTGGGTTTCTGGGACAGCTTGGGATGGTTGGAGTAAAGATTTAGGGGAGTTATAAATCCCGTGCAATAGCCCAATTATGAGACTAAGTGTGGAAAAGACCCATGGGAAACTAAACTAAAAACCTACAAAATATCTATAAGGGCCATACTGTGTTAAATTACAAAAGACAAAATCTGTGGTTTGGTACTA
Organism: Idaea biselata; assembly: GCA_958496205.1. Classification (NCBI taxonomy): domain Eukaryota; kingdom Metazoa; phylum Arthropoda; class Insecta; order Lepidoptera; family Geometridae; genus Idaea; species Idaea biselata. The sequence goes on from OY292396.1 coordinate 20,076,613, forward strand.
CCACTTCTATTACAAATTAAAAGTTGTTTGTGTTAGTATGTGATAATGTAATGACAATACAAAATACCCTGAACTGATTCTGATGAAACTTAGTATTTGAGTAGCCAGATTAACACCCAGGAACTTTTAGTACATCCCAGTAAATTCACAGAATGGGATGACATCACAATGAAGGAATTTTATAGCTATAAAATTAATTTATTGTGCATTCAGCTAATCATTCAAGGAGCCTAGTTTGCTAAATAAGTTTGCACAACTATTTATGTTTTCTGTATAATTTAGTACTCACTTTCCTTGTTGTTAATATGGATCTGTGATTTTGCTTATTTGCAAATGCCTCATCTTACTATTATACCTTACCCTTCCTATTTTTCAGAAAATTTGTATGTAATTTTGAATGTAGATTAAGATTCTTCTTTGTGGCCTTCTGGTATCAGTCCAGAGCAATTTGGCCAGTAATTACATGTAGTAACATTTCTATCATAGAGTGAATAAACAAAATATATTTAAATTATTTTATATTAATTAAAAACACCTCAAAAATAAATTTGTACCTACATAATTCTCATCGTTAAATACTTTAGATCTAAAACAAGCAATCATAACATTGTTGTTTTAACTATCTTTTTCATTATCATTATCAAATCAACCATCTAAAAAAATGAAAATATAAAACAATAGTTAATAATAAATTGTTTATTGTTTTTCTGTGTCCTTCTGTGACCTTTCCCAAGGTTCCATCTTGGTTGGACTTTAGAACAAATAAGAGGAGGGAGATGTAAAACCTGATTCCATTTCTTAGAGATCTCCATTTCTTAGAGTGAAAGTTGGTGAAAGTACATTTATGTAAACTTTTGGCATTTGCGTGTATCTAAATAAAGATTTATTTAACATTTTTTAAAAGAAACCCACAGTATTATGGATCCATACAAATATTTATGTCTTGTCTTATCATTCTACTAAGATTGCACGATTTCGCCCATATAACCTCATAGCCACATGGAAATATTGGAATAAAAAATCCCATATTACTCCCATGGATTCAATGTATTAACATTGTTCGTTTATTATAATAAGCTGTAAGTTGTAATATTATTATTTCTCTTATTGCTCAAAGCAATAAAACAAAATAATTTATTTCAATATTATTTAGGCAGAACTTTATTTTTAACATTTAAACGATCTGAAATTTTAATTTAATTAAAGATCATCAAAATTGTTCCAAACATTCAATATTTTCCTCTTTATAATATTAGAAATACCAACTATACCAATTAGACTTTATTAGACCATGCAAGTCCTCTAGTTGGTATAGATGTAGGGGTACCGACCCAAAGACGCGAGTTCAAGCCTCGCCGCAAGTATTTGAGTAATGCGTATTTTTCCTTAAATAAAAATTCTAGATAAAATAGATTTCACAAAATTCATGCGAAAATCACACATGTACGAATTTCTTTATATGTGTGCTGTGTAAGTGTCATCGTGTATTTTGAGCTTTACCATGTCAAAGACTTGTTATTTATTTCGAATGTTATTGTACCAGGCGAGGGGCAAGCAGTGGGGCGGCGCCGGCTGCGCGAGCGGCTGCTCGTCTCGGGCCGCGCGAGAGCCTCTCCTTTGCTATGAATCTGTTCCGAGGACGTCTGGAACCTGCCCAGGTGTTCCCGTTCCCTGAGCCTCTGAACGAAGACCAGCGCCAGATGTTGCAGGAACTTGTGCCACCCGTTGAGAAATTCTTCCAGGAGGTAAGAAATATGGATACTTTTTTAAGTAGTTAGTCAGCTTTGCCTTTTCCGCACTTAGCCTCACAATTGGGTCATTGTACGTGATTTCTTAGAGGGGTTAAGCTGTAAGACGCCACGGGAGCCTACGTCGGATTGGCGAATATCCCATGCCTTCGGACCGTGGTGGTCCTAGGACATGTCGGTTTTCTCACGATGTTTTCCTTCACCGTAAGAGCGTTGTTATTAGCGCACATAACTTTTTATTAAAGAAAAAGACATTGGTGAGCGGTCGGTCTTGATTCGAACCCACGACTCCCGGAATGGAAGTCGGGGTATCTACCACTAGACCAACACCGCTCTTGCCTTTTTATAGTAAATTACCTAATATGTGACAATGTAGAGATGGAGCACGCTCATGTAGAAGATTGGAAGATGGCAGTAGAATATAGTTCCGACCCATCTTCCTTAGTGGCTGTACCGGCCTACGTAGCGGAACACGTTCTAGTCCGCTTAGCCTGCTTGGCTACTATTCAAACCGGTAGGTCGTCATAATACCCTAGACCGCTATATAATGAAATGATTATAATAGTTGAGGAAATATTGAAGGAAGTTTTTGAGGAAGAGCCTTTTCGATTGACGCAGCTTATGTTAAAACTATTATTAATTAACCACAAATGAAGATCAACTAAGAACATCATCAATCTATAATGCTTTTTCCTGCCTTAGTGACTGACTGACTGATCAACGCACAGCCTTAACCGCAGATAGTACAGGGCTGAAAGTTGGAGAGTGTGTTCCTTATGTGATGTAGGCATCTGATAAGTAAGGATTTTTGAAAATTCCCACGGGATCGGGACTTATGTGGGCGAAACCGCGGGACTATTTTACCCGACTGTGCGACGCAAAGAAGAGCTATTATATTAGGTGCTTAATCCTGAACTGGGCTTTCATAGAAATATTTTAAAGGAAAGATACACATCTACAAAAACAGCGCATCTTTTCTCAATCGCGGCTTGAAATCCAGTTATCCCATCAGTCGATGAGTTCGGTAACTCACTCTGAATTTTAGCGTCTCATTAATCATCAAATACAACTTAAAATGTTTAGAATAGCATTATTCCTAATTACTATTAGATAGACAAATCAATTAACCTCCTTAATTTCAGGTCAACGATCCTGATAAGAACGACGCGGCGGCCCAAATCGAAGACCGCACGGTTGCAGCGCTATGGGAGCTCGGAGCGTTCGCTTTGCAAGTACCGGCTGACTTTGGCGGAATGGGCCTCAACAACACGCAATACGCGCGACTTGTCGAGATTGTGGGAGCGCACGATTTGGGAGTTGGGATCACGTTAGGTGCGCACCAGTCTATCGGGTTTAAGGTAAGGGTTGAGTAGTATAGATATGGCTTTGTTACGGGTAAGGGCAGATCCCTGACGGTTGCTCCTCGTAGTGGCCTGACGGTACAGCGGACCCCTCCATAATTTATAACCAAAGTGGTCATAGTTGGGGACGCTATAACATATACAGGGTGTCCGGAGACCAGTGGATATCCCTGCACGGGCGGCTTGCGGGGAAAAGTTGGCTGCCCAGAATACGTTATTTTTTTCTATCTCAAACGGTTCGAGCTGTACGTCACTTTTTAGTAAAAATTGAAAAATGCCTACTTTTTTGCACATTTCGGGGCATCACGTCCACAGATTAAGCGATAGCATTGTTTTTTTTTCGCCATGTGTTCACTAATATTGATGTTTGTAAATCACGTTGAAATTTTTTTTATTACTGTAGGAAGTAACTTACAGGATGTCCCCAAAGATAGATTTATTTTTATAAACTTTACTTTCTGCTAAGTTTGAGCATCTGTGGTGTAAAAAAAAATGTATGAAACCTGTCTGACCGACTATTGTAAAAATATCCCATGTGCGAGTGAGAAACTATTTAAATGAAAGTTATCCAAGAAGATGGATTGGCCGATTAGTTCCAATATTGTGGCCTCCACGTTCGCCTGATCTGAATCCACTTGATTTTTTTTACTGGGGGTGTTTAAAAGAACAAGTATACAAAAAAAACATAACCACAATTGAAGACCTGCGTCTACGCGTCCAGGAAGCGGCACAACAAATAGGAGAAAAAAATTGACAATCGTGTCCTTAAGAGATCGTTTATAAAAAGGGTAAGGTCCTGTATAAAGGCAACAGGAGGACAATTTGAGCATTTGCTGTAACATAATGACATATTATATCTTAAAAAGTGTCATTTTTTGTACAATACTTGTTTCAACTTTTTCATGTAAGATAGTACCTTCGGTGCATTCATAGCACTAGATTAGTAACTTATGATAAAAAGTTATTAGTATAATCCTGTTTTAGAATCCTTATGAAATAGGCAATTTTTTACAATAGTCGGTCAGACAGGTTTCATACATTTTTTTTACACCACAGATGCTCAAACTTAGCAGAAAGTAAAGTTTATAAAAATAAATCCATCTTTGGGGACATCCTGTGAGTTACTGCCTATAGTAATAAAAAAAAATTCAATGTGATTTACAAACATCAATATTAGTGAACACATGGCGAAAAAAAAAACAATGCTATAGCTTAATCTGTGGACGTGATGCCCCGAAATGTGCAAAAAAGTAGGCATTTTTCAATTTTTACTAAAAAGTGACGTACAGCTCGAACCGTTTGAGATAGAAAAAAAAAAAGTATTCTGGGCAGCCAACCCTTCCCCGCCAGCCGCCCGTGCAGGGATATCCACTGGTCTCCGGACACCCTGTATGCATAGTTTTAGTCGTCCGAGGTCCCTTGTTATGGGTACGTAACCAAATTGTTAGATATACGACACTGGTTCATGGTAAAGGTCATCATCATCACCATGAACAAAAAATATTTTTTTAATACGATAAAAGAGCATAATTATATAGATCTCTGTGGCGCGTCGGGTGAATACCCGGCTGCAAATGCTGCAATGCAATGCAGGAAGTTGCGGGTTCGATTTTCGCCGGGAGCAAGTATTTATTTGTTTTTGGTTTGGTTATCTCTAAGTATAATATGTATGAAAATTAAATACTTATATAAGTATTATATCCGTTGTCTAGTTACCGTAACACAAGCTTAGTAGCTTACCATGGGGCTAGATGGCGCTGTGTGATGTTCACAGAATTTATTTAATAGACGCTGAGGTGCGGTGATGGCCTTTTACAGAGCGCCATTACCGTTCTTTTGGTAGGAAAGCTCTTTTAATAACAGAAAAAAAATGCGAGCAAATTTGTATTCAGATATGTAGTCTTATACTTATCAATAACTTCTCTGATTCTACCCACGCTACCTTATCATATTCCTTCGCTTCTGTCCCTCTAAAAGTTGCTTGACACAGATTGATTTAAGCTCTATCTTTTCCAGGGTATCCTGTTGTTCGGAGATGAGCAACAGAGAGCCAAGTACCTTCCCAGAGTATCGGGCGGTGAATATGCTGCGTTCTGTCTCACCGAGCCTTCATCCGGGTCAGATGCTGGGTCTATCAAGTAAGTGAACTATGTACGGAAGTGAATTGGGGTAACTTTGGCCCCATTTGTACTTTATTTTAAAGTTTGTGCTACGAATTTAATTCTAGAGTTAAAAATAAAATGGTTAGATAAGAAACAGACAAGACATTCAATTGATGTCGTCGTGTAATACGCAGGTAAGTCGCATTGACAAAAGAAATTATAACGCTGTTCCACCTAACTCTTGCTTCAGGTTCAGCTAATATTTTAATTATTGTAACTTTGTACCATTTTGAAAACCATATTTTTAAAAATTATAAGCATGAAGGCGGCTTTCAATCCAAAAAAAAGGTACATTTATTTAGTTTTAGATTGTATTGTATCTGGCACGTTAATCTTATTTAAGCGTCGTAGAAATAAATCTTTGTGCAGCCGGTCTTAGTGTCATACAGCTCAAACTAATCATACATTTTAAAGTCGCATGGGTGGGCCAAAGTTGTATTGAAAGACAAAGTTACCCTCGACTGTACTGATAAAATGCATTCTAGATCACGTGCTGTGCTCTCTCCCGACGGTAAGCACTTCATCCTGAACGGGTCCAAGATCTGGATCAGTAACGGTGGCATCGCAGAGATCATGACAGTCTTCGCGCAAACACCCGTCCAGAAAGACGGGAAGACTGTAGACAAGGTCACTGCGTTCATCGTCGAAAGGAGCTTCGGCGGCGTCTCGTCCGGACCTCCCGAGAATAAGATGGGTATCAAGTGCTCGAACACGACTGAAGTTTACTACGAAGACGTGAAAATCCCGGTCGAGAATGTGCTAGGCGGTGTTGGTAACGGGTTTAAGGTAAATTCTTCTAATATTCTAAAAGCTAACCTGGAAAAAATCCTTATTTAATATTTTAAATTCGAAACTAGCTCTGTCTGTTTTACGTTTTTACGTCTAAACAGCTAAACCGATTTTGATGAATTTTGGTATAGAAATAGATGGGACCTTGAATACCGCGGACCGCAGTATTCCCGCGGAATACCGGGACTTACGAGTAAAGCTGCTGGGCGCAGCTAGTAAATTATTGTCTCCAGTAGATTTTTGGTAACAAAGAAAATTATGATATAAAATTAAAAATTTGTTATTTAACATCGTTTCTAAGGTCGCAATGAACATCCTAAACAACGGGCGTTTCGGTATGGGCGCCGCCCTCGCCGGCACGCAGCGCGCCGCACTCCGCCTGGCGGCCGAGCACGCGGCCACGCGCGTCCAGTTCGGGAAGAAGCTCGTCGAGTTCCCGGCCGTGCGCGAGAAACTCGCGCGCATGGCGGCCGACCAGTACGTCACCGAGTCGATGGCGTACATGGTCAGCGGGAACATGGACACCGGAGCGGTGGATTACCATCTCGAAGCGGCTATATCTAAGGTTAGTATTCTTAACATTGTTAGATACTTAAGCCTTCAGGATGAAGGTCGAGTGAGTTTCCCTCTGTGCGCGAGAAACTCGCGGGCGTGGCTGCCAACTGCCAACCAATATGTGTCTGGTCAGTGGAAATATGTACTCCAGAGACGTAGATTACGATTTTGAAGTGGCTATATAGCCATTTCTGAAGTTCATATTGTATAATATTTTTAAGGAAAGTCGCATCTTCAACAGTATTTGCCATGAATGAGCTTAGAATGCGCACCTCGCTCTTGAGGGGCAGGCGGCTTTTCAATAAGACTACGCGGTACAGACCTCATAGTAAAAATCTATACACAATGTGTTTCAGCAAGAGTAGCCTGAAAGGGGTCGTTCTAGACGTCTACCACTAACAACTTAATGTTCTACGAATTTCTGAAATCACCTGTTAAAAAATCAGTTCGAATTTTCAAGAATTGTATGGCTAACTGGTAAATATTTATATTTCCAAGATATACGCGAGTGAAGCAGCTTGGCGCGGCGTCGACGAGGCTATCCAGATCCTCGGCGGGATGGGCTTCATGCGCGCCACGGGACTCGAGCGAGTGCTGCGCGATCTACGTATCTTCCGTATCTTCGAAGGCACCAACGACATCCTGCGTCTATTCGTCGCTCTCACCGGTAACGTTTCATTTAACTTCGCCCGGGATTTTGCGAATTACAAGAATCCATGGATATGATTTTAATGTTTCTGCCCTGTTCGGTAAAGTCAATCGGGGTAACTTTGTCTTTCAATGAACAATTGACCATAGTAAATTATAGTTATTTTTGTAGTAATTAACGACGCTAATTTATTTAATTTATTATTATAAATTATAACTAGAT
>OY292396.1:20084298-20121350 GCA_958496205.1 Idaea biselata
CCCGCGTTCGGCTCCGTGGTCGCGAGCCGCCGCTAACGCGGGCCCGAGCCGTGCGTCCGCAGTTAACCACACAGTGAGCGCGGCCCCGGGGCGTTCAGCGGCGGCGGCACGAACTGCAGCCGCGCGTAACTCTGCTAACCTCAAAGCTTTCTCGGTAGACAGTGCTCCCGCTGCAGTCATCGCAGTCAACTCGCCGAGGGAGAAGCCGGCAGCGGCGCGCGCACGCTCCAACGTGGCGGGGCGGGAATCGCGCGCCATCTCGAGTGCTGCTAGGGTCGTCACCAAAACAGCAGTTGGAGCATGGGCAGACAACTTCTCAACAGGGCCTTCAGTGCAAGTGCGCCACACATCCCACCTGTAAATAATTATTTTGCCTAATTAGATATTTAGGTACAAATTCATTCATATTGAATATTAAAGTTAAGGTTATGTAAACAAACCTGTTTATTGAAAAGAATTTCCTAAAGAACTTATTAAAATATTAAGTGAGGACATACCCGACTACAGAGGAAGCTAAATCATAGAGCTCCCGTACCGCTGGCAAGTTTGCCAGTCGGCGGCCCATGCCGATGTGAGCTGCACCTTCACCCGGGAAGAGCAGTACGACGGCTCGGCTCGGGTCTTCCTGCTGACGGGCCTGGCCTCGCGGCGCGCGGGCCGCGTACGGTGCCGTCGCCCAGCTGAGGTCGGGCGCTGCCGCCGCAGTCTCACCGAACTCGCTGGCGTCGGCCACGAGCCTCTTCAGCGGCGAGGCACCAGCTCCACTTCCACTACATGCACGCGCTGCCGCCTGTCGTACTACCCTCCGCACGGTTTTTTGACACAGCATTGCTCACTTGATGATGGCTCATTTATGGCAAAATCTAAAAAATTATAGAAAACGATGTTTTGCTTGTGAATCAACTTCAACTTCTTTTGTATGGCTGATTGCTGACACTAAGACGCAATTCTGCCAATGTCAGAGTGATTCGAGTAACAAAAACTTTAGCGCTAATGAACGGTAAACTATGTTTTGGTCGGTTCTTGATGATCCTCGTGCAGAATCATTTTAATCTAAACAAAAAGAGACAACACAAATAAAATACATTATATAGTAATAATAGATATATACACGCGAATAAGTTTATAAGTTCATAATTTATAGTTTTATTTTGTTAGTAATAATATACCTAGCTAGAAAATAAACAAACCGGGTAGAAACAAGAGAAAGAAGGTTTTTAAGAGAGGAAGGACGAGGAATATCCTCGGGGAGTGAGTCATAAAATGAAAACAGCTGCTTGGGGCAAGAGAAAAATATATGATTAACTGTACCCTCATCCAAGCCACACTCACTGTTAGATTTCTAGTGTAGGTAGTGTGAGGTAGTGTCATGTCATGTTTCTGTCAGATTTGGCTAATTGTTTTTTATTGCTAGACCCAGGGTGGGGAGAGGCAAAAAACTTTTAGCCCACAGCTACGTTCGTTAGTTATTTTTGTATTTCTACTATCTTTATCTTCATAGCTCGGAATCTCATAATATAAGGGACAGAGGAAATGGTATCTAAAAAAAGTGGTCTAAGTCTAGTAATAAACTCGACATAATATATATTTAATTTTCTGACTATGTGCAGAATCGAGTGAGATCAAAATAGATTCATGAGTGAGAGTGAGATAATCGATAAAATCGCTGCCCAGCGCTTTTGACAGTGACGTTTTAAAATTGTTTGGCATCTAGCTTTCATTTCTACACATTTCTCGAAAAATAAATTGTGATGTGGTGTGGTGAAAAATAGTGAAGTTCAATTTATTATAATAATAGCGTTCTTCTTGTCTTTAGCAAATAAATATTACGCCCCTGTTATTAAAACAAATAAGTTTTAGTCGGTACTATATAAATACCTACTTTTATTTTACATTTGTACCAATACCACGCTGGTAAACGCTGCTGCTGTCTTGGAGAGTTGGCTGTTGATTGGCACATGTGAATATTTTGCAACTATATTTCATAATAAAAGTTAAACGACTTACAAGCATAAAAAACTATAGTCAGTGAAACACTTTCACTGGGCAAACTACCAATAGAAACATCTTCTGTTTACACAATAGCAACTAAGTACATACCTCTACTTGCTACGTATTGTACCTACCTAATTTTTATTTTTATTTTTAGTAAGTGACAATGGCGCGTGGTCAGCAAAAGCTCCAATCTCAAGCCAAGGCAGCAGAGAAGCAATCAAAAATGAAAAAGCAGCAGGGTCATAGTGCTACAGATCAGAAGAAAGCAGCACAAAAAGCTCTAGTTCATGTTTGTGTAGTATGTAAGGTAGGTATAGTACAATACTTCATAATATTTGTTCATGCATGTTTTAATTGGAATGTTTTACCCAGTTTCAGTTTATTTTATTGCTCAAAAGTTCATCTCAGAATATTTATTCTATTCTGTAAGATAGACAGCCCTAGTCAAAAACATCATCGACATTCAAATAATTGAATTTTTCTGAGAAAATATAATTAAGTAATGATGATAAAACCAATTTGATCACATATAATTATGATAAGTTCCAATATCAGTAGAAAGTAAAAGGAAAGCTAAATGATCATTAAATTCATATTAATAATTCAACCAGTAGTTGCAAATTAAATTACATCTAGGGATATCATAGTTCATTCTTTTGTTTATTTTATTACTTACATGTGTAGTACCAAACAGGTACAAAATATTGGCATATATAGCTTGGAGCATGTAACAGTGGATGGCGAGAAATCAAAGATGGTCTGGTCAATCTGACGTCAGAATGGCCGGCCACTTTGTATTGTTACTATTTTTGAAACCACATAGGTACTAAATAATGAGGGTAGTTTGGTGTAAATCTGTTGCATGGTGCGGCTAAGTTGACGGACATTATCATTTAAATACAGTTTATCAATGGCAATAATGCGCAGCACTGTACCCACCCATATGTAGGAGAGAGCAAAAAAATCTCTGCTCCTCTTCTACATTTTACAAGCCCTGGTGCACAGTGAGCAGGAAAATGTACAATAGCTATAAGATTTGACTCTCAATTTTTTGCATCTAAATATGTATTTCTCTTGTTTCAGGCTCAAATGCCCGACCCCAAGACATATAAGCAACACTTTGAAAATAAACATCCCAAAAATGATTTACCAGAAGATTTAAAATCTATCTAACACAACCTAAATAAGGCATTTTGTCTTCTAATATTATATACCTATTGCATTTTGTTTAATTTTTTAAATAAAACTTGGTGTATTTTCAAAACTGACTGGTGACAACAAAATGAGTTTGTAAAGAAACACATTTTCATTTTCCAAATACATACAGTATTGAATAATACATGAATATTGTATTATTTATTATTGGTTCCTGTTATAATAGATGACTAAGTATAGAGAGCTTTTCAAAAAAGGACTTTTGTGAGAAGGAAAAAAATGGTACCTAGATTGATTAATAAAATGACATTAGAGGATCTTGTCTGATACAATTCAATGTTTGTTTGATCCACGGGAATCCTTTTATAAAAGGCACTTGTAACCCTTTTTACCTGACTGCCGAAAAAGGGTTATTTTTACAGGTAGTAGGTATATAAAAACAATTTGTACAAAAAACATTTATTCTAATTAAAAATACCTACTTACATGCAATTACTTAATTTGAAATAATAGTACTACATTATTCATTTTTTCTAGTAGGTATCTCATTGTAAATAGATTATTAATATGCAAAGAGATTCATCTATACTAATATTATAAAGAGGTAAAATTGGTTTGTTTGTATGTATGTACAGGATAGTGCAGAAATACCTTTATGGTTTGGTTTAATAACTTTTTAAATTAGTTTATATTTTTAATTTCAGTGAAGAAAACTTGGGAAATTTGTAATGGAACAATATACATACATAACAAAACAGAGATTAAAATTTGTTGAATTTAATTTTGAAAATCAATTGTTTTACCATATTTTGTGCATACTAGACCTTCAGCACCAACAATAAACTGTGTGGTAGAGAATTTTAGACTACATGTGCAGTAAGACACCTTCCATGTACCGGAAGACCACGTACGGTCAGCACGGAAGGAAATATCCAACGAATTGTGGATAGTATGCAAGACAGTCTAAAAACATCAACAAGAAGACGTGCGGCACAAAAATTGATCAAAAAATTAAATTCAACATGTTTTAATCGCTGTTCTGTTGTGTATTTTGTTCCATTTCAAATTCTCGTAAGTTTTCTTCACAACATTCTGAAATAAAAATAAAAAATATAAAGTTATTAAACATTCAAACCATAAAGGTATTTTTGTGCCACTCTGTATATTGGAGAGTAATCTCTGAAACAACGGGTCAAATTTCAAAAGAAAAATTACCAATAGAAAGCTACATTATCAGGGAGTAACAAAGGCTAGTTTTGATCCTGATATTCCACACGGGATCAGAACTTACGTGGGTGAAACCGCAGGACCGCAGTTATTTATAACTAGCAGCTCCCCGCGGTTTTACCCGCATAAGTCGCGATCCTATGGGAATATAGGAATCAAAAGTACCCTATAGCCTTCCTCAATAATTAGACTATCCAACACCGAAAGAATTTTTCAAATCAGACCAGTGGTTCCTGAGATTAGCGCGTTCAAACAAAAAACAAACTCTTCCACTTTATAATAAATAGTAACAGATAAATAAGTTTGGATGAATGTTTGTTGATATCCAGAACAAATGAACTGATATTTAATTATTCAATTTTAATTATTTTAACCTACATTTTTGTAAAATATACCCGTAAAGTCACTATACTAAACTCACTCATAAACATAAATCATTCATAATTTTCAAAATTAAAAAATTAATTGTTAAAATCAATTAACTGTGACATGATATTTCAATGTTATCAGCTGTAATGTACCAGCATTACATTTTCTCGTAGGTTTCAACGTGGCCACAAAGCGAGCAGGTGCGGCTGTAAGAATCAGCCACATCATCATACTGTTCAGCACCAAACTCGTGCACATGTGCCTTTCGTGGGCCACGGGCCACTAGCGCTGAGCGTGCTTCAAGACGCAGCGCGCGCAGCCTCCGAGCGTCTTTCCGTGTGCGAGCTACTAGCCGGGCTGCCTCGCGCTTTTCTATCTCTTCTTCGAGCTTCTCCTCGGAGCCCCACACGAGTAGTGCACGTTCTTCTATTTGCGGGCGTAGGTAAAGCCGCATTTCACCGTGCACAGCGTGTGGATTGCGCCGTCGAATGCAGCGTAATGGTGTCCCACGCTCATCAAAGTCGCAGTCACGGAGCAAGTACTGTGTCTTAGCCTCGGTGCGCGTGATCAGAGCGTGTGCACCTTCGTCGTCGCGGCACTCGTCGCATGCCGCGTATTCAAACGTGTCGTAAAGGTAGGAGGCGGGGAAGTTACGGCCACATTCGACGCAATCTGGACGTTCCGAGGCGAGCGGCGCTGGGGCTGAGGGTTGTGGCGCGAGACGGGGTTTCACCGTCACAGCTTCTTCGGGTAGAAACCCGCCGGGTTCAGGGCGCGAAGGCGGCGGAGCTACGGGCGCAGCAGTCGCCCGGGCCTCGCGCAGCGCTCGCGCTTTTTGACGGTTGCGTTCGGCGCGCGCTCTCTGTTCATCATTGGGTGCACTACGCTCCGCCATCGTTGCCATATCTTTTTATCTAAATTGAAAGAAAGAAAGAAGTGAGATATCAATAAATCATCATTAAATTGAGATAGACGAAGGTAGAGAGCCTGAGCTATATTCTGGTACATAATATTATGTATTCTATAATTCTGGTAAGAGATGGGTAGTGAGTAGCAAAGAGTTAAATAATATCCCTAATAGTTGAGTAGTCCAAGCCTCTATCTATAACATTAAAATTATAAATTCGAAAGTTTAGATGTTTGTGTTTCAATCGCGCAAAAACTACTGAACCGATTGTGATTAAACTATGATGGTATGCAGATAGCTGGAGCTATGGACACATAGGCTGCTTTTTATCCTGATATTCTCGTGGGATCGGGACTTATGCGGATGAAACCGCGGGGCGCTGCTAGTCTAATAATAAAAGGTTTAATTTTTTATTATGGTAGCTAGCTGTACCCTGGCTGTACCTTTATAGGTAGCTTAGAAAGGCTTATAGACCTAATAAACAACGAACGTTGGTGGGTGACAATCATGTTGAGGTTACAATGACACCATAAGGGTAGGTAATCTTAGGTAAGTATATAAATTATTGTTTAGAACCCTAAATACTAATCAAAACTATAATACTTACCAGAACTTGCGTAGAACTTTATTGGAAATAGTAGAAATATTTTTCAGCAATGTTTTCAGGCAAATTTCTCCCAACACTACAAGCCTACATTTTAACTTATTAGCGTACTACAAAGTCTGTTCCCTTTGTTTTCTGTTGTATGTAATTTTAAAACAATATATTTGTAATTATTTTTAGAAAACAACAAAATAAAATATTCTCTTGCCACCAAAAAACTTGACAAACACGGTGTTACCAAGACTTAGATAAAAAAAAGAAATGAAAACTTTTTTTTGAAGACAGTAAAAATTGATTTCTAAAAATAGAGGCCAGCAATCCTTGATTACTCTTTCATTTGTTAGTTTATTCAATTACAATTTACATTATTGGTTGGCGGGTTTTCTGGGATTTTTATGCTCGGTTTCGGATTCATATAAGTTCTTAACTTTTTTCTAAGCCAACCTTTTCTAAGTAAGGCAACACTGCAATATTCGTTTGTGTGTGTGTGACCCCTTTATAAAAAAAAAAATAACCACATTTGTTAGATTTATTTCATGGAATAATACAATTTTAACATAAAATTCAAATTAATGCATCCAATGTCGTCAAAAAATAAAGAGTAGCAAGGCGTAGTTTGTCCCAAAGTCGAATAAAAACAAAGTAAACGGAGTGGCTGGGGCCAAAAGGTTTAAGAATTTCTACCCACTTAGAAAATGTTTTTAATAAATTGCAATACCACATTAAATGTCAAATTGCATGGCGGTGCGTCGTCTTTTTGCTAATCATCGCCTTTTCGCAAGGAATTTAATTGGATTTACCATCAAACAAAGGAAATTGTTTACGCCTGTGATATTAACACGTCCATATCTCATCAACCAACATAAACTGGTAAGTCTTCGAGGTTTCTTTTATACTTGTTTACGTAGACAAAAAGTCGGTTCAGTTTTTGAATCAATTTGGTCGATATTTTTGCTGTTTTATATTACAGAAAAAAGTTATAACCGTATTAAATCGAAGTTGATAGAGCATTGTATACAGACGTCTTGCTAAGTAGATTGTTGTCACGAAATTCCTAGTTTCTAGTCAAAGTTTAAACTTAACCCTAAAGTTGGTGTTAGTAAGTACCTACTTATAAGTATCTAATAAGATTCACTGAAGGTAGATAAGTATGGATTAAGTATGGATAGGTCCATTCCTATCTGCCGATACGTACTGCGGATAATACTACTTCACCTCACTTTAAGGCAAAAGAGAACCCGTGGAGTTTTTATCGGGTAAACGGGGTCACATATCTTCAGGACAGAAGGAATAATTTTTCTTTTCGCTCCTTATTCCGAGCGACGAAATCCTAAAGGAACACATTTTCTTTTACTAAAACATGTAGGGTAGGATAGTAGACAGTGAATCAAGCGGATACAATGAGCCACCATGGGTATCTCACGAATGCGATGTTGCCAATCCATGCAACTCACACAAACAAGACTCGCTTAAGTCCCCTCTTCCCTCTCCCCAGTCGTCAGCGAGCTACCGTGCAGTACTTCCGCGCACGCCGAGTTTTAGTGATTTTAAACCAAAAAACTATACAAAATCATGTAAGTACTATTTCGTATTACTTTATTTAGTGTACGTTTTTACTATTTCTCATGTCGTACTTAGATTTGATGTTTTATTAGGCTTCTTTGTGAGATAATTTAGTTTAAATAGCACGCGTCATTCGTGAGCGACATAACCTAAAAGTTGATAAAAGAGGGTACGGAAACAATGAACCAATTTTAAGAAGGAAACAATGAACCATGGTTCATTGTGCACTGCCTATGTTTCATAGCTCCCGACATTTAGATTTTTTAATAATTGAACGTCGTTATTAAAAAATGTTTTAACCCACAAGTCGTACGAAATTGATTTTAATAGAATAATCTATTTACTTAGTTTGAAATCTATTTCATTTTAGAAAATGTTTTTATTTTTTATTAATACTACGTAAAACAAAATTTAAAGCCATAAGTTGTGTGGTCATTGACGACATTTTTATTTTATTTGAGTCATGATAACTTTCAAAATAAAAAAAAGATCCGTTTGTGTTTTTGATGTCGATGCGTTCCAAATCTTAATGTATTTTTTTTTTAATTTTTAGTTAATCTTTGGTGAACAAATATGTGTAAAAAATATGAAATATAATGAATTTAATTTAAATTTGAATAATGACGTCTAATTATTAGTTATATTATATATGATTGTTATTTCTACACAGATTTTTGTTATGTATTTTTAATTTTATGTTTTTTTCAGTATAGGACGCAAAGCAGTAGGCCGAGAGAAAAGAAAAAAAGGTAGCCATACAGCAGCGAAAACTTTATTTATGGTTTTATTGATCTCAAATGGAGCATTCAGCATAAGGACCGTGATTGTTTTGTGTAGTATTTTACCATAATAAAAATCAAAAACATTTTCAATTCTTTTATTTACCTTAATTAGCTTTATTTGTAATGAATCTCTCACAATCGTATACCATGGTTCATTGTATACTGCATGGTTCAATGTATCCAACCCCCCCTGTTCATTGTACCCGCACAGGTAGTGCACAGTGAACCAAAGCTCATTTTTAAAAAAAAGGTTAATAACTTTATTTTGATTCATTTCTTAAGAGTTTGTTGTATCAAATTCAGTTAACTGATAAATTTCCTTCACAATACTATAAAAATCATAACCATAGATTGAATGGTTTGAAAGTTATGAGTGTCCAAACTTTTTGTGGTTCATTGTCTACTATCCTGCCCTACCTACTATTTTATATTACCAATTATTAAATTTATAATAGCAGATTCCCTTTACTTTACTATGATTTTTATTCATCAGGTAGGTATGTTTTACCAGTAATTTCAATAGGGTTATTTACGAGACACATTGAAAGTTTTAATTACTGACTAGTTATATATTCAGCTCCTCAAGTTTAAAAAAATAAGTGGAAATAACATTGTAAATATCCCGTTCTTAAGTAATATTTGCAGTGTAACCAACCAAGTTGTTTTAAAATGAACCTAATATACCTAATCTAATAATTGACCTATCATATAAATTACCTACTATCCATGCTAAAGGTTATCTATCATGTGATTTATCTTATTTTCATTTAATTAATTGTGTAATAAAAAATAAAAAACATAATTTTAATCAATGTTGTTTACTATCTACCAGACTACCTAATAATTGTCATGGCAAAGTTTTGATTAGATTATGTTTCTAATGGTACACAGTTTCACCCATGTGACTAGGGCATGCAATATCGGAAGGTTTTCAATCTCGGGACGATATCGATATTAAGAGCTCAATCCCGGGATCCCAGGATTGATACTGAGATTTTAGATATCGTTAAAAAAAGCGAATTTAATACAATAAAAAAGTGTTAAATCTAAAATATTTAATATATTTAAGACTCTAGTGGTTTCATTACGTAAATAAGTTACCCCGAGGGCCGTCCACCCCATCATTTTGGAAATATGGCGGACAAATACCCTAAACCCGAAAGTGTCTAAACTTTCGCGCCAAATTCTAGGCGCACCACTAAAATGTTTTTAGCAGAAAAAAATTGCATGCGAGCTTGTATAAAAAATAAGTTTCTTAAAAATTGCAATGAATCACGTTACTTTTATTGTTTTAAACATTTTACCAATTCCCTACGCTTCTAAATCTTTACAGATCTCTTCCTCAGGGGTAGACAAATTTGGGTCTAATTTTAATAGTTCTATTCAATCATTCCATGAACAAAAATATAGCTAAAAACCTTAATTTATACCCAAATAGTAAATTGCTCAAATCTCGATATCGGATCACTCATCCCGGGATTGTAATATCGAACTTTTGCGTCCGAGATCCCGGGATTACGATATCCCGGGATCCCGGGATTCATGCCCTACATGTGACTCTTGTTGTGGTAATAAATAAAATGCTTCAAAATGAAAGTAAACTGGCTTCAAACATGAGCCAACTGCCTCATAATGGGTACATAACAGATTAAACAATTGTCACAAAAGAATTTTGCATTAAGCCTAAAACTCTTTGAGTTGAAGCTTATATTTTAAATCAAAATATAAGATTTGTAGAAGAATAGACTACTTCATCCCAATATTACTACATAGTATACAATATACAGGTTGAATTGTTAACCTCCTTTTTTGAAGTTGGTTAAACACAAAATCGCTTCCCACTGTATGGCCCTATGTATGCTTAGATCTTTAAAACTAGGCAACGGATTATGATCTGGATTTTATTTTAAATAGAGTGAGTGATATAAGAGGAAGGATTTTATGTTATAACTAGCTGACCCGACAGACATTATCCTGCCCGTTATATATAAAAAAAACCTACAACCCTACACTACTTCTACCACTACTACTACTACCCTACCCTACTACTACTACCCTACCCTACTACCACCCTACCCTACTACTACCCTCCTAATATCACTTTCTAATAGGTATCTATCTATCTCTATACCAACATTCATCAAAATGGGTTCAGCATTTTTTTCTTTCATAAGAACAAATTACTGTTGATAACAAACACGACAAAAAAAGAATTAGCAAAATCGGTTCATCTGTTCTTGAGATTTGTGCTTTGCAACAGATTTAGCTATTCATTTTTATATTAGAGATATCTGCGACCCACGGGTTCACCCGCGTAAGTCTCGATCCCATCTATATCTATACTAATATTCTCTTTATAATATTAGTATAGATATAGATAGATATTAGTATAGATTATAATAAATGCACCATGTTCATGCAATTATGAAAATATAGAAACTACTTTTCAGATAAGGATATTGCTATCATCTGAAACACAGTAATATAACTATATGCTCTGTATATATCTATGCTTGTAAACTTATCTCGTGATACACTACAAATATGCACACTAGGAGATAAAATTGTTGCCTACCAATTGTCAGAAGTAGTGATTCAATTCATTACCTCCATGAATGGTGGTGCCCCAATGAACTGGTAACGTAGTTTTGTAGCGGCTACTGAAGTGTTAACATTGTAAGTAATATCTTAGTTTAGTTCTTAAATAATGAAAATATCTATTTCGTTCCTGAGACCCACCCAAATAGATACCTATCTATCTACTTATCTATATCCTACTATCTATACTAATTCTACTAAGTATAATATTATAAACGCGAAAGTTTGCAAGTAAATGTCTGTAAGCGTCTATGTGACTTTGTTATTCCTTCACGTTAAAACTACGCCTAAACCGCTGAACCGATTTTGATGAATTTTGGTATAGAGGTAGATCGGACCTTAGAGAAGGACATAGGCTACTAGTTTCTTACAGTGTTCTACTTAGACAAACTTTTAGTTGTCACTTTTCGGGTTACGCTTTTATATGCACAATAGTTGCGCCCCACGGTTTCACCGGCATGAGCCCCGATCCCGTGGGAATATCGAGATAAAAAGTAGCATAAGTGTTATTCTAGGTCTCTAGCTATCTGCATATCAGGCAGATCTATACTATACCTACTAATATTATAAAGAGGTAACGTTGGTAACATGTATGTATGTATGTATATTGGGGGTA
Organism: Idaea biselata; assembly: GCA_958496205.1. Taxonomy (NCBI): domain Eukaryota; kingdom Metazoa; phylum Arthropoda; class Insecta; order Lepidoptera; family Geometridae; genus Idaea; species Idaea biselata. The sequence goes on from OY292396.1 coordinate 20,096,115, forward strand.
ATCTCCGAAACCGCTAGACCGATTTCAAAAAATCTTTCACCATTAGAAAGCTACATTCACCCTGAGTAACATAGGCTACTTTTGATCCCGATATTCCAACGGGATCGGGACTAACGCGGGTGAAACCGCAGGACGCAGCTAGTAGCATATAAAATGAATTCGAATTATCTTACTAATATCATAAATATGAAAGTTTATGTGAAAACGAGTATGTGTATTACTGCTTCACGCAAAAACTACTGATTCAATTGCGATAAAACTTGGTTTGCAGATAGTTGGAGATCTAGTACTTGCGTAAAACTAGGTAATAACATATTGATGTAGGTACTCGTTAATTTATCGATCTACAATCGCCCTCACTGACCTTTGCATCGCTGCGAATATTGTTGCCATTTACGTCTTAGGACATACCTATATTAGGATGTTTCGTTATTTTTCCAGGCTTTAAAACCACAACATGCATCTGTAAGTACCGTTTAATAAAACGGTAGTTTATTCAATATTCATGGACTGTTATTTTTAAAAAGTAAAAAAAAACTCGTTGTTCTTTCTCTGTATTCTATTTGAAACTTGTTTTCGTTATTTACTACTATATTTAGTACTAGCTGTGCTGTGTAGCTGTGTAGGAATACAGGAAAAAACCTAAGTGTTAATCTAGGTTGTAAGCTACATGAGTGCCAAATTTTTACCAAATTCGTTTAGCCGTTTTTGCGTGATTGACACACAAGCGAAACATCTAAACTTTGTATTTTATCTGGGGGCACGGTAGTGCCCCCGCCAAGACGAGCCAGCGAAGCGTACGGGCACTACCTACCTTTTCTCGAAAGGTTTCGTCGGTTTTTTGAACCCTCATAACTTGGGTTTGGAATATACCAGATGAATGTAAATCACGGAGTATAATGTCAATAGGGGACTTAATAAAAATACACAGTTTCAATTACATAGCTCCTATAGTTTAGATTTAATTGATATCTGAAAACCCCCGATTTCGTCACTGACTCATTCACTCACTCACTCACTCACTGATGATCATCAAAATTCAAATGGTACTTCCCGAAGTCCTAGAAAGCTAAAATTTGGTATGTAGGTTGGTATTAGTACACAAACAACTAAAAAATTCTAAAAGTTGAAACTTTCATCCCCCAACCTCTAAAATTAAGGGATGGCTATTTGTATGAGAATTTCGCAAATTTTGATGCTAGGGGTACTACAACTTCTTATTATAAATAACTAGCTGACCCGACAGACGTTGTGCTGTCGCTTAGTATAAAAAATTGGCTATCTATCTTCATACCAAAATTCATCAAAATCGGTTCAGCATTTTTTCTTTCATAAGAACCTTCTCCTGACAATAGCAAACACAACAAAAAAAGAATTATCGAAATCGGTTCGTGCGTTCTGGAGTTATAGCGTCAGGAAGGAAAACCGGACTTATTTTTATATAGTAGATAAAATACAGAAAACCAGGCTTTTTAGTTATTCACCCTTTAAATATGATGTCCATATTGACAAAATTGTCAAAAAAGCCAATAGGTCACTAGGATTTTTAAAAAGGATTTGTTCTCAATTTTCCAATATTAAGCCTATTAAGGTCCTGTATTGCTCTTATGTCCGAAGTGTCCTCGAATACTGTTCCCAAGTATGGAACCCACATTTTAATATTAATATAGATCGTATTGAAAACGTGCAAAAACGTTTTTTGAGATATTTGCAATTTAAGTGTAAACAATATGATGATGACTACGAAGCTAGATGTAGAAGACAGCATATTTTACCTCTTCAGTTGAGGCGTGAAATAGCTGATATTATATTTTATGTTAAAATAGCTCAGTCTAGGGTAGATTCTCCAGAGCTTCTATCCAGGATTGTGCTTAAACCCCCTAATTTACCTGTCAGAGAATTGTCTAATTTGAAAAATGTTGTGTTGTGTGTGCCAGTGACTGCGTCTAAATACAGAAGCAAGTCATTTTTCGTGAGATCTGCTATGTTTGTGAATGGGCTGGCCACCGATCCAGATCTGGACTTATTTAGTTCCTCACCTAATTGTTTCCGAAATGCATTGGCTAGAAAGTGGTTTAAGGCTGCTTCTTAAATCTGTTTGTGTTTTTCCTCACTGTTTTTTTTTTTTTTATATTTTCCTTTTTGTTTATTATAGTCGATAAGAGTCAATTTTGGTGATTGTGACTAACAAGTGTTTTAGTTTTTTATATGCGAAAGCTTTTAAATGGTGTTTAGTTATAATTATTTGTTACGTTATAATGCTATATTTCACTGTCTGCTTTCCGAATAAAATAAAATAAATTAGGGGATGGAGTTAAGCGCTCGCACAACACCTAATGTGTATTACAGGTGCTTTAGGTATGAAAATTGATTGATAATTAGAAAAGTTTACCGCTGTCGTACAGTAATGGACAACAAGAATATATTTAAAAGTTGTTTCGCTATCCGCCATTGGTGGCCAAACAAGTGGGGGACATAGGAAACAAGGGCCTAAACGCCGTACCTACTGCTACGACGTGACGCGTAAGTCGTTAATTCACGACCTGATGAAATGAAAAATGGAAAAAAAATAATGATAAATGAATACATCCTTCTTTACCTACTAATATTATGAAGCTGAAAGTTTGTTTGATTGGAAAAAAAAAGTAATAATTAGGCAAACTACAAAAAGAGATGAAATCCCCACAAAAACATTTTCATGTAAAATGTAGCCAAGACGAGAGCGAGATCATATGATGGGCACTGTCAAAAAGTTATCAGATGTCATGTACCTAAAGCCAAGCTTATAACTCTACATGCCCCAACTCCACAAGCACCTTACTTCACAAACTCAACATCTTAGCCAAAATATATGGGCTTGGCCGTTTCATTACCGCAAGATTGAACTATTGTTTAACAGAAACCCATGCATGGTAGCGAAACGGCCAGCCATATATTTTGGCTTAGATGTTGAGTTTGTGAAGTAAGGTGCTTGTGGAGTTGGGGCATGTAGAGTTATAAGCTTGGCTTTAGGTACATGACATCTGATAACTTTTTGACAGTGCCCATCATATGATCTCGCTTTCGTCTTGGCTATATTTCACATGAAAATGTTTTTGAGGGGATTTAATTTTCAAAATACATAATAGTATCAATTAGGCACAATTCAATCGAATAATACCTAAACAATAGTTACAAAAATAAATTGAACACAAATGAAATACATTAGTTATTCATATTAAAATATTATAAAATGCAATAAAAAACCGGCTAAGTGCGAGTGGGACTTGCGACTGGACTAGGGTTACGTACATTTTTGAATGAAAGGTAAATTGCGGTTTAGGGTTTATGGCGTATTTAAAAAAAAACTACTAGCTAGATCTTGTTCAAACCAATTTCGTTGGAAGTTTGCATGGTAATGTACATCATATATATGTTATAGGCAATGTGTATAATCCGGCATTGTATAGAATGCCTAGGCATTGTATACATTGCCTAAAACGTTCAGGCAATGTGTATAATACGATTCATTTCATACATTGCCTAGGTATTGTATAAAATGCCCGAAGCGCATCAGGCAATGTGTATAATGAAATGAACGACGGCAGCGGTCGCCGAAGCGCCTAATACTATAAATAAAAACTAACATTTATTTCATATACAGTGCTATTTTTATACATCACGCCTTTTTTATTTACAAAATAAGGCGCTGCGTGTAATCATGTTCTAACATTAACCTTTTTTTTTTTTTTTTTTTTTTAACGTCAGGAAAATGCATAAAATTGCATACCCATCGCTCCGGGGGAGAGAGATGGGTTATGTGGGGTTGTCCGACCCGGAAGGGGCCGGCCTACCCACTAAAAACCTGACGACGCTCAATCTCACCACTATTTGCCGGGGGTACCATTAACGTTTCCACATAATATGACTTCCCCCGACGGTGGTTGGCCTTGGCGGACCCAACCAAGTTTTTATATCCACCATAAGTGAGGCGGCGTAAAGTACGCCCGCCGCCTTCAGAAGCCTTTGCAGTGACGGTGAACTCCCCCGAGATCACCGCCAGGCTTTTGGGGCAGATTAAGACTGCCCTTACTTCGATACGGATTTCTCCGCACCCACCGCCGGCCAGGTGAAGCGCCTAAGGGCAGGGCACTTCAGAGTAATCGGGTGCTCCCGTGTCCATGGACGTGTCGATTGACCCAGGAGCATCCGACACCAGCGGCGCATTGCCGGCTGGTTTTTTGGCCACTCTCTTCTTTTTAGGAGGGGAGCAGGCTTTGCCCCCCATCCTGTGATTCGCCGGTAGGCCCGCTGCTGCACACACCGAGCATTTAGCCTCCGCACTGCATGACGCCGCTTTGTGTCCGGGTTGGCCACAGCGATAGCAAAGATCGCTGCGGTCCACCACGGATGTGCACACCACCCTTGTGTGGCCGAGCTGTAAGCACTTAAAGCAGCGTAGCTTTTTGTGCTCCAACACTTCGACCCTGGCCGAAGTCCATCCAACTAGGATGCGGCCTGCCACGCTGACCGTCTTAGCCGCTTCTGCTGGGCATCGAACCCAGACTGATCCGGTTGCTCGGGGGGACACTCGGATAGTGCCCACCTTTACGGTCTCGATGGTGCAGTTGCCCACTTTAGCTACTGCAGCTGCGATGTCGGCCGCCTCAACTGAGTCATCGAAACCTGAAATGCGCATTTCTGCGCACTTGATAGGTCTCGAGACCAGGAAGCCCTCCACCTCCTCACTTAGCAGCTCACGGAGCTTTGCCGCAAGTCGGTCCGCCTTGCCCTGCTGGTCTTCGCCGGGAATCTCTAAGATACGTGAGCCAGTCTGCGTGTGTCGGATGCTTAGCGCCTCAATGCCGATGGTCCTGAGGTCCAGCTTGGACTTGGCCATGGTAAGCACCCGGGCGTAGCTAAAGCCATTCTCCTGCACGGACTGGGGAATCGTTAAAACGACCCCTGCAGTCTTAGGCACATTGACACGCGGTTTCCTGGGGGTCTTCTGCCCTCCGCGCTTGTCCTTCTTCTTGGCCGGTTTGCCTTCCTTGCCTACTTTAGTCCACGCCTGAGACGCCGACAGAGCAGGCGCAGGCGGCTGACTCGAGGGACCCGCATGCAAGGCGGCTGCTTTTACGGGAAGCCCTTTCTTGCCCCTCTTGTTTGCCTTTGTGGCGACTGGCAACACTGGTTGCGGCGTGGCTTGCACAGGGGCCAGCGTAGCCGTAGTCCTCGCTCGGCCTCTATCCGCCGCAAGCGGGGGACGGAGGCTCTTCTCTGGCAGGAGGTGTTGTTCCAACGCTTCAAGTCGGGCTTTGTAAGTAGGCCCGATTCGGTTGGCGGGGGCTTGAGGTAGAGAGGCCTCAATCTGTGCCTTTTCCTCGCGGAGCTTGCGCATCTCCACAGTCATTTCCGCCACGTCGCGGCGAAGGTTTTTCATCGCTTCATTTAACCGGACGTTGTCCGCCTTCAGCTGCGCCATCTCCTCGGAGTGTGTCCGGGTGCACAACTCCTCAAGGGCGACCTTGACATTAGTGGTGGCTACGTTCACGTAGCCAATGTATTCGCCCCTGAGGTTCTTACTCCGGTGAGCCACCTCTACCAACGCCAGTAGATTGGACGCGGCCTTATCTTCGATGGCCGCAGCGGTCTGCGCCTTCGGGTCGCCGATGGGAACGATAAGGTCCGCGATTTTTACAGTGTTTGTGGTGGAAGACCGTGCCGCCTTCTTAATAGGCAACCCCTTATCCTTTTGAAGGCGGATCATGGCACGTTCCGCCGCAGCCTTCGCTTCGATCTCTTTATGGAGACCGAGATGCTCGCCCGAGGGCTGGCCTCTGCCCTTGCGAGCCGGGGAGCCATCGTCCCCCTCGTTATCAAGCGTCCTGGGACGCTTCTCGGCCTTCTTTGTAGCCTTGCTGGCCTTACTCCTGCTGCTGCAGGTCTTCATGGTGACGGACGAGTCGTCACTGTAGTCGAGCTCCGAGTCTAAGTCCGTGATGGACCCAAACAGACTCTCCTCGCTGGCCACGTACTGCCTTATAGGTGAGCGGTCGCGGTCATCGCGCCCTGCCCCGGTGACAGCGATGTCAACATCGCCTGTAACACCAGCAGCCGCAAGGTCATCGGCACTCAGCCTCCTCAACACCACATGCGGGCTACGCAGGCGTGTCTCCCTCGGTACTACCTGAATCTCTTCATCTGGCCTTCTCGGTCCATCATCCTCCGGCCTTCTCGGCCCAACATCCTCCGGCCTTCTCGGCCCCACATCCTCCGGCCTTCTCGGCCCAACATCTTCCTCAACTACTCCTCCTTCGTCATTAGGTTTTTTATCTTGGCTATCCATTAAATTCCCACGAGAGCACGGTTTTATACTCCATCAAGGCCGGAGCCGGTCGGCACTTGAAGGGCCTTTATTTGATAACCCAAGGGAGGGGACGGCAGGTACCCCCCCTGGGGGTGCGGTTACGACCGCCACCGGGCGGCCACACAGGCCTCGCCCCGCACCACCAGCTTACCTTTCGGGTTTTTTAAGGTGGTCTCTCCACCAGACCCGGCCAATTAAGACAAGGCCCATTACCCCCATCCCCCGCTTTCGCGGGGAGGCTCTTGCGCTACACGTGCCCGGCCAATTAAGGCAAGACACCCACCTGGCTGCGTAGTGTAACTGTAAGCGTTTCGGCCAAGCCGACGATAAAAGCTCGCCGACGAGGACGAACCGAGTGTATGTCTGTGTGAATGATTCCTCCACGTCGATGGCAAGCCATTGACGAGGATGAACCATGAGTGTGTGTGTTGTATGTGTGTAAGTGTAGAGATGTGTGTGAAGTATACCTACTATGACGGATCATTGGCCGTTGCCAATCAATGGGAGGTTTCCCCTCGCCATGAATTGGCACCGTTTCCACCCACGCCACGAGGAGGCTACCCGCCTGGTGGGCTTCTAACATTAACCTAACCTAACCAAGTCGGGGTGCTCCGTTTAGTTTTTCCGTGCTTTAGATAGTTAGATAGCATCGGGATTTTAACTGTAAATATTTTAATATTAGATACCTATTCGAATACCTACGTACCCCAAACCCCCTGCTAATATATAAAAGCTTATTTTAAATGAAAACTGTTGGTTTTTTTTTGTATCATGATCAAATTTCCATAATCAAGTGGTAAGAAATGAAAAAGAAAAACACGTTACATACATTACCTATGCGTCAACCGGCATTCTATACAATGCCCAGGTATTCCATACATTTCCTAGGTAAAGTGTAAAATAGTTTGAACATTCAATATCATTTCACACATTGCCTGGACGACCCCGGCATTCTATACAATACCTAGGAAATGTATAGAATGCCTGCATTATACACATTGCCTATAACATATATATGTTTAGTTTTATCATTCCTTTATTTCAGAAGTTACAGGGACACACACATTTTACCACTTTGGAAGTGTCTCTCGGGCAAACTATGATATTAAAGAAACCTCAATATCATTATCAGCTTCAGAAACATAGATTAAAAACGTAAACAAAGAACTGTCAATTTTAAATCAAAAAGTAAATAAAGAGCTGTTCTAATAAATGTATGGGATTTTTGATTAAGTTTTTGATATAAGTTTCTGAAACTGATAGAAGATTTTGTAACTTACTTAATGTTTAGTAATCAATTTTTATTACGTGTAGATTCTATATTTTTTACAATACTACTTATCACGCCATCCTTACGTGCGGTATAGTTTAAACTTTCACTTAAGAGGTAAGTTTACCTACTCTTTTTCTCTATCCAAACGTAGTAGACTGTTTCCTCCCTGGATAAAGACATTAGAGAAACTATGTTCATGCAATAAAACCTATATCAGCCATAACCATGTCCGCCATGTGACATTTGATATTTCTTTTCTTTTTTCCTGTTGGACTATAATTTTTGTGTTAATGGTTTTACTTACCCACTTTTTACATAAGTATTATTATTAAATAGTCAGGTTTTAAGAACAGTTAATATTTTCCAAGTACCTATGTAATTTAATTTCCAAGTAAGTACCAATGATTCTTGCCTGAAATACAGGTATAATACTGAACCTAGTTCAGGCATATGTATTATGTATACTTATTGTTCTCTTGATATGTTTAGTACTATAGTGTAATAGTTTTGTTGGATAAATTTTATTTATTTTATGTTTTATATATGTGTATATGGCTTAAACATATTTGCTCTAATGTCTTTAACCAGGAAGGAAACAGTCGACTACGTTTGTAAAGTTTGTATGGAGTAAAAGAGTAGGTTGTTAGACTTTCGCCTTAACACGATTAGTTAGTAAATTAACCTCGGTTGCATCGTATTTTGCATCAGAGCACGTCTTAGTTCATTTGCGAGAAGTAAAAATAGGCTATACTTTATTATTATTTTACTAGCTGTGTCCCGCGGTTTTAGCTGTGTAAGTTACGATCACGCGGGGATTTTTACGTTGCACGCAGTCGTTAATGTGCAGATTATTAAGTAAATGTGCGAAGTGAAATAATTTTTCACACTCTAAACTTGCCGAGTCCGAGCCAGGTAACGTGAAGATTACCTAGTTAAAGTGCACTCTTACTATTTAATTACTATACCCAAATTAACGGTAAGGTGTACTGGGGTAACTCTGAAAGTGGGGTAAATACGGAATAGACCTTTAGTCAGAGTATCTATTTTTTAATAAATTCGGATTTACCCCACTGAATAAGTTATATCAGATTTACCCCACTATACCTTAACAAATATAAAAACATGTTACATGATAAGATTAGACACATACTTACCTACATACCTAGGTGTCTATTTTCTTGATAAACTTGAAGATAATGCACTTACAATCTGTACCTATTCATATACTACAATGAATAGGTACAGATTGTAAGTGCATAAAACATTATTTTGTATTTAGACAAAGTGATCTCGAAACCTAGAAATCCACTCATCCTAAACGCAGTTAACAGAAAACTATTTGACCTTGACTAAAAACATGACCTGTTAGGCCATGGCTGCACGAGATACATTTTGTCGAATCGACATAAAGGTCCCTCTCTTTTTCTCGACGTTTGAGAAAAAGTGACGAAACCTTTATGTCGACTCGACATAATGTTTCTCGTGCTGTCATGCTAGCCCAGCTGGGCAATGATACCCGTATAATTAGAATTATCTCAAATTTAATTTGAATATTGTTACAAAATCATTACATTTGCGTTTCAATACCAATGGAACTATAATCTAAAATGTATCTTAAGGTTTCCATACCTTTTAGCGTCAATGAAGTTTCGATTGCAGGTCACTTGCAAAACGAAATACCATCGAAACTTCATTGGCTCTAAAATGTGTAAAAAGATACATTTTCGGTTGGATAGAAACGCAATTATAAAGATATTGGAATGAAATTTCAGAAAAATTCTGATACGAAAATTGGGGCTGACTATTTGACATTAGTCTATAGATAACCCTCATTACATATTTAGGCCAAACAGCAGCTTTTCGATCACTATCGCCTATGTGTCCCTACTTCTTCTTTTCGTGGCTAACACTAGGATAATAGAGTTTTCAAGTCGCCTTTAAGCTTCTAGGTTGACTTAATGACTATTATCGGAGATAATAACCGGGACCACCTAATTAACATGCCTTCCGAATCACAAGTTTTTTTTGCCACGCAAATATTCAGTCACCCATTCAAGTAATGACTGCACCAGGGGTTGCTAAACCCGCACGATTATACAACATCGGTGGACGCAGTAAGGCCCAATGAGCTCCTCAAAAGGCGCTTTGCTAGTCGCTCATACAGTAGGACGTCGATTATCCGAACATCGATCAACCGATCGCCCTCTTAACCGAACCCTGTGCTGTATGTACGCGCGGAGACTGCATGGCCTGTAATTTATTGATTACACTAAGTATTATCACTGTCATACATCAAAGAAATTCCTATTAGAAATGTGTTTTTTATTGGTATATTTATACATAATAGTATACAGTTCGATTATCCGAATAGACCCGTTTTCCTAACACCCATGTCCTCCAATTAGTTGTGATAATAAGCGCTCTAATGTAAATCGAAAACTTCAAACAAAATATTTGATCGAATGCCTTAGATTTCAATGCTGCTTTGAATTTAAAGCGTATGAACCGCTACGTTACCCGCTAGCTCTGATATAAAGTGGTTCGTCCCTCAGTAGCGGCCAGTATGCGGCGCGTGTCGAAAGCAAAATGCGTGTGACTGTGAACTGTGGTTTCTTAGTGTGTTTGTTGTTTCAGTGCGCGTACGCTTCCACTGCGCTTACGAAGATGGTCTTCGATTACCCTGAAGCTAAGAGGGACGAAAATGTCGTCGATGATTACCATGGAGTTGAGGTGAGATGATTTTAATTAAGCTTTTTATACGATTGCTAGGAAATGGTAATAATGTTTCTCAAAAAGGTAAACCACAGTCGATGGGTTTAAGGTAGCTTATAAACATTATTTCTTAGTGTTAATCCACACTTAGGTAGCTTAGTTTAGATTTTAACATTTACTTCATAATTAAGCATATTATTTTATCTATGCCCTATGTTTCGAGATTTTTACAGACGTCAGGGGGTGGGTAGGAAACCCACCGAGGAAGATGTCTGTAAAGATGAGTTTAATTAAGCTTTTTTATTCACAGTGAAGCCACTTTTAGGAATTGATAAATTGAAAAAAAAAAATTGCCTTTCAAGTGTTAAAATTTAAATTATATACGGCAAACACTTACGTAAATTACCTGAAAAAGATTAAATTTATATCAGATAAATCATTGATAAAAAAATATTGTAGTCGTTGAAACAATAAATATAGCGGCGTTCGTCTAGTGGTTGATGCCCCGACTTTCATTCCGAGGGTCGTGGGTTCGAATCGGAGACCGCCCACCATTATTTGAGAAAAAGTATGTGCGTTATTAACCAAAAATCATACCTACTGTATGCTAATGTTTTTGACTTTTAGCCTGTAACCATTGAATTTGCGTACAATACTATACAGCACCTATCTCTAAATAGTGTGAAGCAAAGAGATTATATTTTGTAGATACAGACAAATACCGCTAGCTTCTACTAAATCACGCAGCTAATTTTTATACGATTTTCACTAACATTTGAAGAATTTCTCCCAGTAGAAAGAAAGACAATACACATTTTAGTAATATTATAAAGGTGAAAGTATGTGTGTGTGTCGTTGCTCCTTTAAGCAAAAATTGAACCGATTGCGAAGAAACTCGATGGTATGTAGAGACAGCTGGAGACCTAGATTAACACAGAGGCTACTTTTTATTTCAATATTCCCGCGGGTAAACAAACACATAGGTGGGTTAAACATTGTACATAATTATATCACCCGAGTAAGTCCCGATCCAAAATCCCTAAGGCCCGGCGCACATTATGAGCATCGGCAAGGAAAGGGATCCTTCGGCATCCCTTCATGCAAGCGCACACTATCGGGAACTATGATGGTCGTAGTAACAAAAATACCGCTTCGGTATGCTTGAGCCGCCTCAAGCATACCGAAGCGATATTTTTGTTACTACGACCATATATCATGGAAATTTCTACTTTATTGCCATGAAGTTAATGTATAATGCTATTTGCCAACTAAAATCCTCAGCCGTGACGATGCTCATAATGTGCGCCGGGCCGTGGATCCATACACACCACAAAGAACACACTCTTCAAATTCCATGTCTCTGAGACCAGCAGTTTGGGCTCTGCATTGATATATAAGTCAGTCAGGCAGGACATTGAATTTGATATATACTATGTTACTTCTCGATAATGTAGCTTTCTTTTGGTGAAAGAATTTTTGAAATCGGTCCAGTAGTTTATGAGTTTATTCATTACAAACATACAGACAGACACATACACACACACACAAATCTTTCCTCTTTATAATATTAGTGTAGAAAGATAGATGTACCTACCTACACTCGTATGAAGCCGGGATCGTGGCTAGCCCTAAAAAAACAAATGTAAATAATTATGAAATACGATAACTTCTATCTATATACTAATTAGACGCTGCGAGGCTGGAACGAGGGTCAAGGCGATTAATTGAATGATTATGGTTGAATGAATTATCTTGCTCATGATGATAATATTGCGATCTTAATTACCTAACCCACCTGTATACCACGTGAACGATGGATTTATTTATTAATCATCATAATTCTTGGGTGGTGGTTAGAATTCCATACGATCTTGGAATGTTAAATTATAAAATATGCGAAATGGTATGTCTTTGTCTGTTTAGGCGAGCATTTTATGTCTTTATTACATTTTCTATAACTTTTAGTCGTTAGGTGTATAGTTGTATACTTACGTCAATTTATAGCGAGCTACACAAATTACTAGGTAGACTATGATAGATAATACATAAGTACGAAGATATTAATTGTTAGTTTTGCAATTGCAATGCAATGTTTAGAAGTCTGCTGCAAAACCTTCGATTTTAAATAATTATTTATTTCTTATAAAGTCAATACAAAAATATATTAAAATAATATAGACCAATAACTTGGACTATCCACACATATAAAAATCAAAGTCCTACCTAACCAATTGATTGACTAAACCCTTTCTTAGTGGATTATCAATCACACATTACAAAGAGTACATCTTCCAAATTTCATGTCTCAGGTCATCCATACATATAAATATCAAAGTACTTCTGGATCAGGTTTTACGCGGATGAAATCGCGGGACAAAGCATGTTAATAGTATAAATAGAAAGCTTTTATAATCGTCCCCTATGTTTCTAAATAGTTCATAATGTAGGTCCTACTGTTTTCAAACCCTGATTAGATATACGACAACTGGTGCATGTGGGTGTTGTGTTGATTGTTTGAACTAGTGCTTTAATCGATTTGCGCCCGTTTCACATTGGAATAGTTCACAACAATAATAAACATAGATGCTCCTAGTATCTATAGCTATACTAATATTATAAAGACGTAACGTTGGTAACATGTGGGGGTAATCTCAGAAACTGTGTCTGGACCGATTTCAAAAATTCTTTCACCAATAGAAAGCTACATTATCGAGGAGTATCTTTAATATACTTCTTAGTGGAAAGCTATATCTAAATAATACCTAGCTAAATAAAATTCTGTGAACATCACAGCGCTCCATCCAGCCACATTGGTAAACTACTAAGCTTGTGTTACGGTGACTAGACAACGGTTTTAATACCTACTTTTACTTATATTTCTGTAAATTCATACACATTATACTTAGAAAGCCATCCAGGAATCAGAAATTTTATGCTTAAAAACAAGCATCAGAAACAAATGCTTGTTTTTAAGGGCCCTATTCTGAAAAACTGAAAATCCATGTCGGGCGCATCGAAAATTGTTGATTATTTCATGACGGAATGTCGTAGAACTTTTTTTTGTGTACAGATTGTAGGCGACATTGTTTCCGATATTTTAGTGCAGTTTCCATACAAATATGTCGAAACGTATTGAAGCCTATCGACATTTTAGCCAAATCAGACATTTTTTGTCTAAAATTTGGATAGGCTTTGCACCAATAGGAGGTTCTTGTTTTAAAACTACACCAAAATGTAGGAAACAATGTCACCTACAATCTGTGCACAAAAAAAAGTTCTACGACATTCCGTCATGAAATAATCAACAATTTTCGATGAACCCGACAGGGATTTTCAGTTTCAAGGTCGTTGGCGTATATACTCCTCTTAAGCATAAAAACTTATTCCCGATGGGATCCGAAACCGCAACGTTTTACGTTGCAGTCGGGTATTCTCCCAACGCACAGAGATCGTATAGGATCGCTGACCACGAACCACAAAAAACATCACCATTCTTTTTGCTCATAAGTAGGTATATCATTTTATCACGTGCCTAAACTCTAAACAAAACTATTAGATAACGATTAAATATAGAAAGTTAATAATTTTAAACGTGATCTTAATAAGTTTACTTTGAATATTCAAGTTATATCTAATATATAACATTTCCTTGTCACAATGTTAGTTACCGTACTCCTCCGAAACGGCTTTACCAAATTTTATATGCGTATTCAGTAGGTCTGAGAATCGGCTACTATCTATAATTTATAAGGCAAAACAACGTTTGCCGGGTCAGCTAGTTGACTTATAAATTTATCAAACAATTTTAAATTTGCTTACTACGCGTAGCGAATGATAGAGAAAATAACCGTATTTTATTAAAACCCGTCTAGGTCGCGTTGTATAGAAGTTAGCGTGGATACAGGCGGATTCTTCAAAATCCGTTAGATTAAAATAGGTAATACTTAAACAAGGCCAACTATTGTATTTCTTAACTTTGAAATAACAATTTATTCTTTAGTGTTTTCTTGTTTTATTCGATGAGTGTTTAGCCACTATCCCACCAAACGGTAAGTGATAGATAATGCACCGCCTCCGCCCGGTTTACCCGCGTAGTCCTCGTTCCCGTGGGAATATAGGGAGAAAAAGTTACCTTCGTACTTGTAATGTTTGTAAGTAAGGATTATTATAGTAGGTATAGTTCCACTATTTTATTGTTCAACAGTAAATAAACGACAATGTGAATCACATGACACTGCAAAAAAAAACCCCATGAGTTTATTGTGTCTTATTCTCATTGAAGGTCGCGTTCCGAAGACACATTAGATTACTGACGATTCAAAGTGTTATGTAAAAAATATTCAAATGAATAAACATATTTTGAATTTAAAAAAAAAGTAGATCTTTTGTAATATTGTTTAAATCCACATTATAACCTAGTTTCAGCCAAATCCGTTCAGCCGTTTTTGCGTTTTTTCACAAACAAACATCTAAACTTTCGCACTTTTATTATTAGTGCGATACATAATACGGTAATCCATACATATACACAGTAAGGTACTTACATACAGACAAAAGTACATTTTACAATTATCTCTTAGCTACAAATTATTTAAACCGCAAAGAGAGGAAATAAACCTGCCAAGTGGGAGTCGGACTCGCGCACGATGTGTTCCATACCAATATCTATACACAGAATCCTTGACAACGTTACGCAACGCTAGCGGTAAAAATAAACCGCGATATTGTTGTATTTAAAATTTAAAATTCATATTTCTTGTATTCGATTTTTTTTTTTACTGCTAGCGGCTACAGAAATACATCATCTGTGAAAATGTTAACTGTCTAGCTATCACGGTTCATGAGACTGGTGACAGATGGACACACAGACAGCGGAGTCTTAATAATAGGGTCCTGTTTTTACCCTTTGGGTACGGAACCCTAAAAATTTGCCAGATTCCAAGGCCAAGTCAATAACAACAAAAGTCAATTTGTGTTGGCTATTAGACACGCTGTTAATTCACGGTGACTTACCTACTACCTAACCTACCCATAGATACTAAATAACACTGATTTATTTACATATTTTTCCCCCGCAAGTGATAATTACAAATACTAGTTGAATCCAAACAAACTTAAGCTGTCATAGAATACACACACAGTGTGTCAATAATAATATTGTGCCTACCTACTTAACTGTTGAGTTAGATAGTTATGGCTAATTCACAGTGGCCACGTAACACGTTCATGAATTTCATGTTTTTTATAACTCAAACTTATAAGACCCCTCTTCTTCTGTCGTTGGGAGTGAAAAATATATTCTTTCTGGTATATTGACTAGTTTTATTCTTGTTGCAAATCTGTTTGCAGTAGATATTGTCAATATTACTCCCATACTTTAGCCTTATTAATAAACGTGAAGTAAGGTTGGAGTAGTGAGAACATGCTTTGTCTTTATTCGTGACAGGAACTTTGAAAGTTGACAAGAACAAAAAGTGGCAAAATTACAAAATTTGTGGCTTCAGGTAACCCCAAACAACACATTTCTTGGTACACCGAAGTTGACCAATCAATGTTTCTTTCAACAAACACCATTGATACATGACCGCCATTAATATTCTTACACCGTATTGATAAACTGGACATTTTTTCCATTGAAAACATTAACTATGCCCCACGGTTCCACTCGCGTATGCCTGAGTGTTATGGAAACATTGGGTGTTTCCTACGGCTTTAGTGTACCTACCAAGTTTCATCGTCAATGTGTTTGACAGCTTTTACGTTATTAATTACAAGCGTACAGAAATCATATTTTTCCATCAAACCAATAGTAATATTATAAGGAGGAAAGATTTGTTTGTTTGTTTGTAACGATTAGTCTCGGAAACAACTGCACCGATTTCAGAAATACTTTCACCAATAGAAAGCTACATTATCAAGGAGTAACCAACCATCCTCCTTTTGATCCCGATATCCCAACGGGATCGGGACGCGGGTGAACCTGGGGGCGCTGATAGTATTCTATATAATTGTTGGCCTATTCGAACAATGACCTTTAGTAAAGTGATGGCAAATAATAAAAATAGTTGTTCTTAGGCAAGTAATAAAAAATCTACGGCAAAAAACGACCAAAAAACACTTGAAAAGCGGTGATTCTCAAACCCGTTTGTCATTCAATTATTGTTCATAATACCAAGTCTTTAATTTTGTTAAAAACTATAAACTTTAGCTAAATTGTTTGCAATAAAAAAAACTTAAACAT
Organism: Idaea biselata; assembly: GCA_958496205.1. NCBI lineage: Eukaryota > Metazoa > Arthropoda > Insecta > Lepidoptera > Geometridae > Idaea > Idaea biselata. Next base: position 20,112,690 of record OY292396.1, read on the forward strand.
TTTATTGAAATTGTTATTTTCAATAAATACTCGGTGATAAATTGATAATCCAGAAGATATCAAATGTTAGTTCAATTAAAATCTATTAATTGAAACAGCTTTACTGAATAAACAGTAATGTCGCTCTGTTAGGCCATCATTACAACTCAACGTCTATGAAACCCCAAAAATACAAGTTTGCATAGCGCCTAAGCTTCCTCTGACAGAGGGCATGCCATAGCACCTATTACACCAGATACATGTTATAATTCGAACCTAACATTTATTCTCACGTTACCTACAGTCGGTAACCATTATTGCTAAATATTGTTTCTTTTTTCCAGATAAAAGACCCCTACAGATGGTTAGAAGACCCGGATTCGAACGACACCAAAGAGTTTGTTGAAGCACAGAACAGAATCACGCGCCCATACCTCGATTCGTGCCCCGTCAAGGCTGACGTGAACAGCAGGCTCACTGAGCTGTGGAATTATGAGAAATATTCGAGCCCCTTCAAGAGGGGGGAGAAATACTTCTTCCTTAAAAATACTGGGTTGCAGAACCAGCAGTAAGTATTGTAAAACAGGATATAATTATGAGCTGCAGTAGTAGAATGCGTATTTACGACATATCTTGATATCGAGACGAGTATTTGCTCGTCATCTAATAATTTGTCGTTTAGTATGTAAGCCGTGGCCTGCATGCTAGGTTTGTTGTGTGCGCCATGGCTGAGATATTTCTCAAGTAGATTTGGCTTTGTCTTCGGGACATACCTACCGATATTGTATTTTTTAATGAAGCTGCCATTTTGAATACCTTCCGCAAATAGATTTGGCAATATTTTTACTGCCAGCCACCTGCCTGACACTCTCCTAGGGACTAAACAGTTTATCTGCCAACAAAAGATTTGCTAGTCTCTCTCAGATCTCTTATTCGCTTTTTACGACACCCACGGGAAGAGATGGGGCAACCTTTTACCATGCCACGGAGGGCTACACAACAAAGAATCGCAATATTAATGAAGCAATTTTGTCCTCAGCGTCCTCTACATTCAGGACAGCCTACAAGGCGAGCCGCGTGTGTTCCTTGACCCCAACACGCTGTCCGAAGATGGGACGGTCGCGTTGTCCGGGATGAGGTTCTCAGAAGATGGGAATACGATGGCTTATGGACTCTCGGCGAGTGGGTCTGATTGGATTACCATACATTTTAAGGATGTTTCTACAGGTTCGTTAGATCATTGTAGCGGTTTTTTTCCCGACTGGAAGTAAAGGGTTATGTTGACGACCTCTGTGGCGCGTTAAGCGAATGCCCGACTGCAATTCAAAAGGTCGCGGGTTCGATTCCCGCCGGGAGCAAGTGTTAATGCTTAAAAAAATAGTATTATAAAATAGCTTTGTATGTAAGTAAACTAATCAAAATAATCATCTATCTCCTTCCCTTTTTATTTATGTGTAGAGTATTTTTTTGCGATTTCCTCAAAAACTTCTGGACGTAGATTATTTAACATCCAAATTCTCCCCAGAAAGAAAAACTGTTCGTAAGGATTGTTTAAAGCTTATGCCAGATTCCCTGCGAGACTCGAATCCGCAATCTCCCGATTACTAACCAGGCGATCTATCCATCGACCCATGTGAGCTTAAGAGCTTCTCGGTTCGATTTTTGAAACAAATGTAACTAATATTTCTGAAATTGTTTTGTTTCTAGGAGAAGATTACCCGGAAGTTTTGAAAAAGGTCAAATTCGCTACAATGTCTTGGACAAAGGACAACAAAGGACTGTTCTACTCCGTAAGTGATCTAATGACCCTCAATACAAGCTTGCGATATGGTAATAGCATATGATTTGTATGCGGTTTGTGTCGCGACATTGACTGAATGCTGTCTCTTTATATTGTTTGTTTGACCTTTATCAAGGTTTGAACCATCAGGGGGTAATGATTTGCTATTGGTCATTTCATTTTTAACTTTAAATAGAATGTAATTCTTTTCAATTGAAGAAAATTAAAAGGCATCAAATTGAAAAAAAACAATTTCTATTGCGTTGCTCTTATTATATTTCGATCTGATGATTTGACGTCGTTTTTGAAATCGAAAAAAAGTATAAAAAATATTTTCTAGAAATATAGGCCTCTAAAGCCCTAGAAATATAGGCCTCCATCGGTATCTAAAAATTTAGTATTGTTAACGGAAGAAATTTATAACCCCTCTTTTTTCGTCCGGGGTGAAAAATGCTACTTGTATACATAATATAATAACTTCCAATGTGAAGTTACGCGCAGGTTTAGAACGGAAGCTGGCTTTCAAGTTATTTTGTATCATTTTTTTTAACGAGACTCGCCAGATATCGCGATTGACTTGTGTGCGAAGAAGAGCCATACACCCCAAACAAAAAGACTCGGGAAAAAGAGGCCTTCTCAAAAGGAAGGCGGTTTCCTTTTGACGATCTTCGACATAAATGTTCTCGAAAATTGAGTTTTTTATGGTTTTTTAGGTACTAATAAACTAATAATGTATTGAATTGAATTCTAGCGTTACCCAGAGCAAGCCGGCAAGACTGACGGATCCGAGACTGAAGTGAACCGGGACCAGAAACTGTGTTACCATAGATTAAATACCCCGCAGTCTGAAGACGTCATCACCGTGGAATTCCCCGAGGAACCTCTTTGGAGAATGTAAGTTAAAAACTAAAATAGCATCATGATGTAGGCACACTGAAATGAAACTATACAAGCACGCTGGAATTGTTATACCATACAAAATGACATTAGATCTTTGTGCCGATTTCATTTGCGCCATGTTGCGCTGTTGTCGTGCGTTTTCTATTGAAAGTGATGGTGATCGTCCATGGAACTTTTAGTGCCGGAGACAGTCACCATCACTTTTAATAGAAAACGGGCTACAACAGGGCAACATGGCGCAAATCAAATAGGCACAAAATTCAGTGCGCTATGTCCTGTCCAGTTATAATGGAGGTCAGTATGTAGACATGTTTAGTTATTGTGTGACATTGATACCAAGTTATCGGTTCAGGCGGATAAAATGAGAACTAAAGATCGACATATAGAAATTCGTTGTTTCTTAGTAAAGTAGCGACACCGATGCCTACTGCACCGTATAACTGCTTGCTTGCTAGCACTGAATACTCTTTATTTAATTTTTCACCTCATATTTTTTAGGGTTCCGTACCCAAAGGGTAAAAACGAGACTCTCTAAAGATTCTACTATCCGCCTGTCTGTCACCTTGTCAGTTGAAATTTTCATAGTAGATCTGTAACCGCTATAACAACGACTACAAATAAAAACAATAAAATAAACATATACAAGAAACGTGATTATTTTGTGACAGTGGTACGGAACCCTTCGTGCTTCGTCCGACTCGCACTTAGTCGGTCTTTAAGTGTTTTTTAAATTTGTATCTTAGTGGTTATAATGGAACGTTTTATTTGTTATGTTAAACAGGGGAACCCATTCTCACAAAGGGATACGGGAAGAACCCTCGTATGTTTACTTTTTTTAACTTCCCGTAGTATATTTGGTTGCGATTTATTTGTCATTGTTGTTAGATTAGTTAGAAATTTGCGGTTCTGATTCATAGTCCAGGATCCCTGGTACATTTTTGTAATTGATTACTATCAAGCTAATTTGCCGTGAGTAGCTTCATTTTGATGAGACACCCAACAATTTCCTATACGAAACTTTTGATTGTGGTAGATAACAGAGGTAGGATCTGTACTACTACTTTTGAGCGTAGGACCGGGATAACGTACCACAATTTTGTTACAAATTTGTTACCATCATACATCATGACAAGCATGATAGCTATATGAGTTGAGCTGTACGTGCGTGGTGTGGTCGTAGAGGCGCGGAGGTGTCGGACTGCGGGCGCTACCTCGTGGTGTCGCCGGTGAAGGACTGCCGCGACAACCTGCTGTACTACGCCGACCTCAGCAAGACGCCGGACGTGCGCGACGCCGGCAAGCTGCCGCTCACGCAGATTGTACACAGGTTCGAGGCGGACTATGAGGTATGTATCTGCTGTACTACGCCGACCTCAGCAAGACGCCGGACGTGCGCGACGCCGGCAAGCTGCCGCTCACGCAGATTGTACACAGGTTCGAGGCGGACTATGAGGTATGTATCTGCTGTACTACGCCGACCTCAGCAAGACGCCGGACGTGCGCGACGCCGGCAAGCTGCCGCTCACGCAGATTGTACACAGGTTCGAGGCGGACTATGAGGTATGTATCTGCTGTACTACGCCGACCTCAGCAAGACGCCGGACGTGCGCGACGCCGGCAAGCTGCCGCTCACGCAGATTGTACACAGGTTCGAGGCGGACTATGAGGTATGTATCTGCTGTACTACGCCGACCTCAGCAAGACGCCGGACGTGCGCGACGCCGGCAAGCTGCCGCTCACGCAGATTGTACACAGGTTCGAGGCGGACTATGAGGTATGTATCTGCTGTACTACGCCGACCTCAGCAAGACGCCGGACGTGCGCGACGCCGGCAAGCTGCCGCTCACGCAGATTGTACACAGGTTCGAGGCGGACTATGAGGTATGTATCTGCTGTACTACGCCGACCTCAGCAAGACGCCGGACGTGCGCGACGCCGGCAAGCTGCCGCTCACGCAGATTGTACACAGGTTCGAGGCGGACTATGAGGTATGTATCTGCTGTACTACGCCGACCTCAGCAAGACGCCGGACGTGCGCGACGCCGGCAAGCTGCCGCTCACGCAGATTGTACACAGGTTCGAGGCGGACTATGAGGTATGTATCTGCTGTACTACGCCGACCTCAGCAAGACGCCGGACGTGCGCGACGCCGGCAAGCTGCCGCTCACGCAGATTGTACACAGGTTCGAGGCGGACTATGAGGTATGTATCTGCTGTACTACGCCGACCTCAGCAAGACGCCGGACGTGCGCGACGCCGGCAAGCTGCCGCTCACGCAGATTGTACACAGGTTCGAGGCGGACTATGAGGTATGTATCTACTGTACTACGCCAAATATCTAATTATAAAGTCAATCCTAAAGACATAGATATAGCGACACCTCGCGAATTCATATCTTTCGCGTGTCAGAAAAACGTGAAAACCCCTGACAAAAGGTCGCAGTAGCTTACTGGCAGTCCGTGCGCGTCTATAGTTGCCGGACGTATTTTATAAATTTTACAAATAAATAGCACTAGTCAGTCAATATTTTACTTACACTAATAAAACTTTGTAGATGAACTGATATTAGTTCATTTCAGGGCATCTATCCCTGGGGTTATATGGGCCCTTAAGCAGCCCACTCAGAGTTGAATTCGGCGCACTTGAACACTATCTCACTAAATGATAAGTGACGATATAGTTTAAATACATCAAGTGTAAAGGAACACTACTGTGAGATACGTATTACTGTATTAGTGTGAGCACCGGCGGATGTATAGCAACATATTATGACTCCCTGTTGATTTCTCCCACATACACCATGTCTTATCATTTTTATCTTATTTCCAGTACATTACAAATGAAGGTTCAGTCTGTATATTCCGTACGAATAAGGGCGCGCCAAACTACAGGCTCATCAAAATCGATCTAGCAAACCCCACCGAAGATAAATGGGAAACCCTCATACCGGTAAGTTTAAATCACTATCATTATTTCGACACATCTAACAAATTGCAAGTCTACATTTCTCTTTGTATCGAAGTTACCGACGGATCCGGTAAATAGATGGCGCTGTTGATAAAATAGACTTTACAAATATCATACTAATCAGAGCCGAAAATTTGAATACCAAAGTATAAGTAATTTTACATTTTTCTTTGGATTTCGCTATGGTGACAACGAGTCATGCCTCATGTCATGTGAAATGTCTTTTTTCAGGAACACGATAGCGACGTTTTGGACTGGGCCACGGCTGTGGATAATGATAAACTAGTCATACATTATTTGAGAGACGTTAAGGTAAGCTACATTTACATAATCTACACTAATATTATAAAGAGGAAAGATTTGTATTTTTGTGTGTATGTGTGTCTGTATGTTTGTAATGAATAAACTCAAAAACTACTAGACCGATTTCAAAAATCTTTTATCATTAGAAAGGTACATTTACCTTGAGTAACATATGCTACTTTTGATCCTGATATTCCCACGGGATCGGGACTTATGCGAGTGAAACCGCGGGATGCAGCTAGTCTAATAATATTTCGCTCGATAGAAAATACTTCTTCTTTTCGTGTAGTGGTGTGGCTCAGGCTCTCTTCTTCAGGACTGACCTCCAATTCATCCTGAAGAAGAGACCTGTAAAGGTCTTGAAACGTTGAGCATTAAAACAATGTTAAAAGTAATAAATACCACGCGATTAAAACCGAAAAATGAGTCAAATTTCTTTACAATTTCTTATTTCCAGAGTGTACTCCAACTGCACAGTATGAAATCAGGTGATTTACTACAAACGTTTGATCTGGACGTGGGTTCCGTAGTAGGGTTCAGCGGCAAGAAGAAGCAATCGGAAATATTCTACCAGTTCATGTCGTTCCTTACGCCTGGCGTTATTTACCACGTCGACTTTACTAAGAAACCTTATACACCGACTGTGAGTATCCTATAATAAATAAATATTTGCATACAGCTCAAACGTGTCCCAAACTAGGCAACTAGGCTTGTACTATGGGTACTAAACAACGGATATACAATATCTAACGCACATATATCTGTCACTATACATATAAAATTCAAAGTTTTGACTGATTGATGCACAGCCTAAACCTGGATCTAGAGACATGAAATTTGGAAGGTGCAATATGATCTTTCTGTGGTGTCGGTATGAGAAAGGGTTTTTGGCAAATCCCGCGGAATCGAGGTTTACGCTATTGAAACCGCGGGACACAGCTAGTATAATATAATTATTATTTTCTGTTCCCAGGCTTTAATTTTATTAATTAACTTTTTCTGTTTAATTTCCAGGTATTTAGAGAAGTAAAAGTGAAAGGATTCGACGCATCGCAGTATGAGGCTAAACAAGTGTTCTATGCGAGCAAAGACGGCACCAAGATACCTATGTTTATTGTTTCTAAAAAGGTACGTGTTCAATAAAAATCCTCTTTAGGGTCCCATGCCCAAAGGGTAAAAACGGGAAAAAAATAATAGGGCGGAGTCTCAGCACTCCGCTATTCGTCCGTCTGTATCAGGCTATATCGCATAAACCGAGATAGCTAGGTAGCTGAAATTTTCACAGTAGATGTATTTCTGTAGCTAATGTAACAACAAATACTAAAAACAAAATAAAACAAATATTTAAGGGGGCTCCCTTAAATAAAAATAAGATTTGTACGGTAAAGCGCGATTTATTTTTAAGAGGTACAAGTCTCTGGATAGTTACATTTACCCGGGTCTTAATCGCGTACTATTATTTATTCTTGTTCTGTCTTTGCATTATGTTTTTTTTTAGAATTTACCACAGGACGGTCAAAACCCCACGTTACTGTACGGGTACGGCGGCTTCAACGTCAACATACAGCCCAACTTTAGTGTTACCAGGATCGTTTTCATGCAGCACTTGAACGGGATTGTTGCCATACCTAATATTAGAGGCGGCGGGTAAATCATTCTTTTTTATTTTATTGTTCCAATTGTTCTTGCTTTTACTTTTACAAATTATTATTTCTGTCAAAACTTCTGATTTGTCTGCTTTTAAAGTTTTTTTTTATAACTATAATGTGGACTATTTAAGACATATTTATAATGTCGCAAAACGTAGCCAGTATATTAATTTACAAATGCACCAAACATTTTATACGATCAGTTCTCGAAAAAAAAAACGATAATATGGCTTAAGTACCAAATTCTCATCTTTGGGCCACTTTCCGTGCCGGTGAGTGTATGTAGATATAGATTTGTAGTAAATCGCATATTCAATAAATTGTGTTCTATTACCAACAGCGAGTACGGCGAGAGATGGCACAACGCCGGCCGACTGCTCAACAAACAGAACGTGTTCGACGACTTCCAAACGGCGGCCGAGTACCTCGTGAAGGAGAACTACACTAAACCCTCTCTCATCACGATACAAGGCGGCTCCAACGGCGGGCTCTTGGTCGCCGCCTGTATCAACCAGCGACCGGACTTGTATGGAGCTGCTATTGTGCAAGTCGGGTAAGTTGAAATCCTACTAATATTATAGACGCGAATGTTTGCAAGTACGTTTGTATGCAACATTCTTTCACGCAAAAAGTACTATTTTTTTTGTAATGGTATCTGAATTACGACATAAGCTACTTTTTATCCCGATTTTCCCACGGGATCAGGACTTGGTGGTAAGTTATAAAGCGTTTTCTATAAATTAAAATAAAGGATATTTCCAAATTCTTACGAAAGGGTTACCGCGGGAAAGCCAGTCGTTTCATATAAGCGTATGAGATGCTAAAACGGTCATAAACGTGTGACAAAAAACGCTACTAAAAGTTCAAGACCACTCTGATAAGAAATGATCCAGCTCGAAGGACCATTTTTTTATTGTCAATGCGATTTTTCGTTAAATAGAGTTGTTGTTCCAGTGTGCTAGACATGCTCCGGTTCCAAAAGTTTACGATCGGCCACGCGTGGACATCCGACTACGGCAGCTCCGACAACAAGACTGAATTCGAATACTTGCTCAAGTATTCACCCCTTCACAACATTCACAC
>OY292396.1:20121550-20145469 GCA_958496205.1 Idaea biselata
GGCTGTGCGTTGAGATAAATCGTTTTATATTATTCTATAATATATAAAATGATTTATCGAGAACGAGAAATCATTTTATAGATATAGATTATAAGAAAATATGAGGATTACCTTCTGTGTTATTGGCGTCTTCGGCGTTGTCATCTGTTCCTTCTGCGGCTATCTCGTTGGATGTTTCTTTCGTTGGCGATGGAGGTGACACTACTGTATCAAGAATACATTTTTTATTTAATTAGAAGAAAAGTGGAAAAACCAGTTTCAATCTTCTAAGTGTTTCTGTATGAACAATAATTTGGGATCACACTTTTTAAACTTACACGATTTCCGTCCATAATTATTACTAGACACGGGTCTAGATCGCGTTATAGATAATCATTGTTTTTAATAACCTCGACGTTTCGGCAAACGGATCACACCGGCCGTGGTCCCGAGAAGACAACAACAACAATGATTATCTATAACGCGATCTAGACCCGTGCCTAGTAGTAATAATTTGGGATCAAATAGCAAGAATCCCTTTAGACTACTGAAAACAAACAATGAGAACATGTTAAAAGCGATTTTACACGGTTTCGGGTTTTATTTTTTCTTATCAGTTTTGGTATGAATCGATTATGGCCATTTGGAAATTAGCCAGTGTCAAGTATGTTTTAATATTTGCAAGTTATTTGCAGATACAAAATCAGTCAATTCGTCGTATGTTTGTCATGTCTCATCATTGTAAATGGCGGCTATTTTAACTTGTTGCGAAGTTTGGTAACAACGGAAAGTCCATCTTTGGAGTGCCACTACACAAGTTCTACTGTACAAGTGTAGTGAAGTTGTAGTTTTACTAAATTCTAAAGTCACACAAACTAAATGAATTAATACGCCACCGGACATCACTTCGTCTGATAAAATTACCACCAGATAAAATAATAGTCGAACTCTCACCTAAAATAAATAAATGATTAGCCCGTTAATTCGTCCCACTGCAGGGTAAAGGCCTCCTCTTAGCACCTTAAAGCATAATGTAAAAGATGAGAGTAACACAAGCACTTACCCGAGTGTGTGTGCTGGTTGTGCTGCGTATGCGCATGGTGCGGCGGGTCGGGTGTGTGCGGCTGGTGGTGCGCGGGCGTGAACGTGTGCAGCACCGCGCCGCCGCCGTACCCGCCGCCCATGTAGCCGCCGCGCCGCATCGGCTTCATCTACATACACAACACATCATCTACATTAATAAGGTGAAACACTGTGCCGTATAGCCCCAGCATAGGACAGGGTTACCCCATCTCATGGCGTGGGTGTCGTAAAAGGCGACTAAGGAATCTGTGTGTGACTAGCAAACCTTTAGTTCTTCCCAATAAGATCCCCAAATAATTTGGGGTCTAACGGATCCCGGGTCGCGTGCCTACAGCATACAATACAAGTATGACAAAACCCCAAAACGTTCCTTAGTTATCAATCTTATTAATAGCCAAGTATGATTTGCTTTGTCGCGGGCCGCATAAAAACAGGCCGCAGATTGACGACCACGGGTTTAGACAGATTAGTATTGTTCTGTCTCTACAAGCGACATCAACACAGACGCCCCCTAAATTAACTCTAGAAGACGCCTCGCCACCCAAAATAGAGGTGACGAGATGACTGAGGAACTACATCAACAAATAAAAAAGAAAGGAAGAGTTAAAAGAACTTTTCCTTTTGAACGTTTCTTCCTACCAACAACGTGACGAATCAGTTTTTTTTTATCCTTTTCGTTTATCTGCGATCGGCCGTCAATTCCATAGTCAGATTTTATGTGTATTTTATTCTAGCTACGGATGCAGAGGTTAAAAAGAATGAATGAATGAACACATTATTTATTGTACACACCAAATGAATTGCAATACAAAGAAAACATACACAACTTAAAACTAGGAGGCACAATGGGCGGCCTTAATACTCAAAGCGATCTCTTCCAGGCAACGTTTGGATGGATAAGAAGTTAAGACAGGTGAGAGGTAGGGTGAAAGAAGTATAGCAATGGGTCTGACCTGTGGCACGGAATGGTGCTGCGCTGGGGGGTGATGCATGGCGCGGATGGGGTGCGGAGGGCGCTGCGCGGGCGCGTGGTGCACCGGCATACCGCCCAGACCGAGCGCCGGGCCGTGCGCACCGCCGACCGCGCCGCCGGGACCCAGGGCCACTCTGTAACGTCATACAGACCTATTATTGACAGTAGCTGAAACACTGGTGTGAAGAAAAGCGGGGTGGTAGATACCGCGACTTTCATGCCGAAGGTCGTGGTTTCGAATTCTGGCCGACCGCGCACCAATGTCTTTTTCTAAGTGCGCTATTAACATCGATCTTACGGTGAAGAAAAACATCGTGAGGAAACCTACGGCTTACACTTACGCAAAAAGGCCCAGTTATAGGGCTGTTGCGGAAACACACAGTAAAATTAAATTAAAAAAAACCCCGACTTAAAAAATTTCCAAGTTAAAACAAAACTAAACTTCAAAAAGGTAAAAAAAATAAGCCGAAAACAAATTTCATGTCTCTGAGTAGGTATGTGATACCTTACGTTCCCGCGTCGGGGGCCGCGGGCATGTGTCACAGAAGTTGATGGTAACCTACCCGTGCTTATAGCATCTAACGTTTCCGCGTCCTTCCGCGGTTTTTTTAAATTTTTAATTTAATTTTTTTATTTCACCCTTTTTGTAAGGGCGATTTTGATTAAACATTCATATTGTTGTCACAGAAGTTACGTCCTTTCATTTGATACCCCACTTGGGTATATTAGAACCAATCGGGTTTTTTTCCCGAGTTTGACCCTACATATACTTTGAACGGCTAAGCCGATTTTGATTAAACATGCATATTCTTGTCACAAAAGTTATGCTCTTGTATTTGATACCCCACTCGGGCATATTTGAAAACATTCGGTTTTTATCCGAGCTTCAACCCACATATATTATGAACGGCTGAGCCGATTTTGATCAAACATAGCCAAGAACACTCGCGCAAAAGTCACCTATCAACCAAAAAAACTACATTGAATTCGGTTCATCCGTTCGTGAGCTACGATGCCACAGACAGATACACACACAGAGACAGACAGACAGACACGTCAATCTTATAACACCCCTTTTTTTCCGTCAGGGGTTAAAAAGTAAGTAAGTACTGGTGTAAAGATTACTCACTCCACTCCAATACCGCTTTCTTTGAGGTCTTGGAGTGAAGTGTCCAGGGCACAGTTTTGGGCTGATTACATATAATGGATGAATGCTGATACGCTAAGAAGAAGGTATTATTTAAGGTCAATGGAAGACGGGTCGAATCTTCAACCACTGCTGTCTTAGTCGTTCTAGATGAGTGGGCTACATCTTAGACCATATCATTACTTACCATCGGGTGAAATAGGGGTCAAACGATCGTCTATCGTGTTTAAAAAAAAGTGGGTTTTGATGTGTTGATAAGTGGGTTTGGCAGAGGCTTGTTACAACCGCAAACTACTTAAAACATTTTGCTCAGTGGCCTCGTTTTTGTTCCACTAGCCGGGTAAATATCTACCCTTAGTACTTTGTATGTATCGCAAGCGATATGATGTTACGTACCGCTACCGCGTGCGGTGCAGGATACCGCAGGCGGAACTAGTTCAACTGTCGCCTTCTTATTTGCATTAGCCAACAGTCACAAGAACTCTGCTGAGTTACTTACTACTAAACTCATAAAACAGTTCCAAGTAATGATGTGCGTATTTAATTTAACACATGGAAAAGTGACAAAGCCTTGCTTAATTTTAGTAGAAGGATGTAAGTGACAATATTTTACATCAGATGATCAGATGAAACAATGCTAAAAGTAATAAACACCATGTGATTAAAACCGAAAAATGTCTTTAATTTCAATACAACATCGTGAAAATAGAAAAATAATCTATTTTGTTTAAATAAACAAACCTTAAAAGCTCAAAAATTCCAATAAAACCTTCCCAAAATCACATAACTAAACCAACTAGCAACCATTCCCTACCGGACACTACTTCCAGACATTACTGCACACAACTGCACTGTTATTTCAACTGGACTATACTTCAATGGGCAATGATGTATTAGTCACAGTGAAGAAAGGCAAGCTCGACATTCACCTCGGACCCCATTGAATCAATAGAGACATCGTCATATGTTCCATTGTGGACTCCATTCAAGACCAGTTCATGTAACAAAGACTGCCGCAAAGGACCCTCAACGTATCAACAAATTACACACTATTTGCATATGAATACAGTCTCAAATCTATGGTCTTGTATAAAACAGTGATATTAAATAATGTTAAAGTTTGAGTAACTAAGTTAGGAGGTATTATTATTGGAGGTGTCGAGTAATAGGACCCATGGGGTTTTGTGCAGGGTTAATGGATTACTTATTCATGTTTTACATGTTTAAGTGTTGACATTCAACTTTGATTGGATTATTGAATTTTGGACCAACAATACTCTACTAATTAGAGAATGGGGAATCCCAAATGGATAAATAGTAGTGATGCGCCGAGTACCAGTTTTACCGAGTAACCGAGTACCGAGTATTACTCGGTTCAAAATTTACCGAGTCGAGTACTCTGCCGAGTTACTCGGTTCATTTAAATAACCGCGAAAACAAGTTTGCAACGCGCTCCAGACGATGCGCGACAGGCGAGGCGACTCGAAGCAAGCAGGTTTTCTTATTTACTAGCTACCCCCGCGGTTCATCATCATCATCCGAGCGATGTTCCTGATGGGAACATCTCATCATCAACACTCTCGGGAGCCCGGAGTCCGCTATCCTACTTTTACGTCTCTACTTCCCACGATCTTTGGCATCCCGTGTAGTGAGGCCGTTTGCACGCATATCTGTTCTCTCGCCGTCAAGCCAACCTTTCTTCCCAATCTGCTGCGGTCGGGCGAAGGCGCCATACCAAAACATTTGTTCCCTACGTAACTAGACGAACCATCGTAAACGCCATTCTTGCATGGTCATTGGCCATTCTTCTCGGGCATGAAGGCTGCCCCTGATGCCGGAGTTTCTGACGCGGTCTTTTCACTCCACACATCCAGCGCAGCATTTTCATCTTCGTGAAACGCAGCTCCTGCTAATGTCGTTCAAGCACTGGCCACTATCACTATCGTACAAAAGGACAGGTCTAGTGATCGTTTTATACACTTGTTCCTCTTAGATCAACCGGTATTTTGGGGTCGCAGACGATACCAGTTACCTCTCGATGTCGTCGGACGCCGGAAGCACAAATCCCAAGTACTTAAACTGGTCTATCCGTTTGACCATACGACTGTCTACACAGGTGTGCTATCTACATGCACAAAGAAGGGTGAGCCGCCGTTTCCAACTTATTGTACAATGGCTGTCAGTGGTGCTGTCTGTCTCTGGCTACTGCTCTTTTAGTGGCACGTTTGGCGGACCTGTACGCGTCGCGATCTTCAGGAGAGTTAGACGCTTGCCACTTTACCAGCTTATGTGTCGATATAAAGTTCTTTAGCTTTGTACCTTTGTGTTAAATTTTATCTAAATTGGTCGACTTGTTTGAGCGTGAAAGAGGAACAAACAAATACACACACTTTTACACTAAATTAAGAAGCCAAAGCAGTACACAGATGGATCCTACACAGATAATATATTTCTATATATATATCTGAGTTACTCGGCTCATGAACCGAGTACCGAGGCCGAGTACGAGTAGTAAAAAACTGCCGAGTACCCGAGTAACGAGTACTCGGCGCATCTCTAATAAATAGTATCTAAGTGATAAAGATCACATAAACATATGTTCAAAATGGGTACATAGAGCTTTACTAAGTATCTAACACTGGTATTTACATAATTATTGAAAGAAAACACAATTAAAAGATACAATTAAACAAACTAAACACATAAAATAACATACACTTAACCTAAAATGGTATTTATAGTAAATTTTAAGTAATTACTTGTCTAAATAATGAGTCTGTCACATTTTCGCTGACGTTAAAAATCACAAATAAGAGCGAGACAGGGCATTACTTAGCCAAAGTAATCACTTAGATTTGTCTATACATGTGGTGTAAGTCTGTATAGTAACAAATAGGCTCTTGATATGGAGACCACAACAAAAATTTGTATGAGGAAGTTGAAGGGAAATTGGACCTCCTAAGAGTAACATGTGCAACTTTATATTCTGATATTTCCACAGAATCTGGACTATTTTGATAAGTTCTATTTTTATAAACCCATTATAATAAATATTTTTATTGAAATGGGTTCAGTAGTTTCAAAGTATTTAATTACAAACAGATATCTAAATGAACAGAAATTAAACCGGTCAAGTGCGAGTCGGATTTATACATGAAGGGCTCCAAAGCATTTTCACAACAAAATCATGTTTGTTGTTATGGGAGCCCCACTTGAATATTCATTTTATTTTGTTTTTATATCATTCGTCAAAATTCTATTTCCCCTTTGGGTATGGAACCCTAAAAATCAATCCATTCCTCTAAGTCAGTAGTATAGATGATATGAGAGCAATAAAGCACACTCACTGTAAGTTTAGTAGGTAGTCTATTAATACAACACAGTAAAACTGGTTCATGAATTTGAGAGTTATGAAGCTATAAAACAAAGACATAAAATATTGACAGAGAAGTAAAATTGAACATGCAGAACAACAGCGGAGTTCCCAAGAAGAGTGCAAGAATAGATAGATATATACGATGATGAGTTGATAAATTGAACTAAAAACATTGTTAGATCTATCTCGCTCAGAATGTCCTTTTTTTAAACGTCCTTTTTCACAGTGTCTGTACTTGTTCGTAATTTAAGGACATTATAAGAACGGTAGAGAGGACTTTTCAAAAAAGGACATTATGAGCTGAGACAGTTAGATTCCAAATAGACAGAACTGTGACAAACAATGGCATGGACATCTCACTTAGTTGCGACGGATAGGTTCTTGGATGCTCGACAGGTAGAATTTGTAGTGAAATAACTTGTTTCTGCTGAGTTTAACAAGCTAACTAGTGACGATAATGCACTATTGTTCCAATTAAATACTTGTTATGCTTGATGGTACAATTTGAGAAACTACTGAATCATTCTTCATCACAATAATAGATTACATTTTTTATGTTCAGCATTACATACAAACGTACACTTTCTAAGAAGCTCTAGTACTGTAAATAAATGATACTAATATTTTCATTGTATTGTAAATCAAAATAAATCGCAAAAAACAGTAAAAAAAGCGGGACGTTACCTAGTGAGTGTTACGTGCCTGTTCTCTCTGTGCATCTGTGGGGGCGGCAGTGAGTGGTGCGCCGACATCGCTTGGTGGCCCGTCAGGTGCTGCGGCGGGTGTCCCGACATTGCCTGATGATGCATGTTCGGGTGATGCATCATCTTCACCGTCCACTGATACCAAACAACTGATTCAATTACCGACCGACAAACATCTGATGGATACCCCGTAAAATCACTAGCCCAGCTAAATTGTCTCACCTATCTGGTGTGCCAATAGTTAGACGGTTTTCCAGCTATGCAATCCACATAAATCCGCTTTATATTATCGCCAATTTCAATTTATTTGGGCAAACAGTAAAGAAAATCGTTTCGTTCAACATGCGGCCATGTTAAAAAATGTTACAATACGAAAAAAATACAATTATTTTCGTTTTTCAAGACGATTGCCATAAAACATAATTATTATCTATTTATTTTCTATTGATTTTGCACTTTGCATTATTTATTACCGAAAATCTGTATGTATACAAAAGAAGAAAAAATAAGGAAATTTTGAAATAAGAAAAAAATGCCGTTCTTCCTTGATTTTATTTAAAATAAAAAATCGCTGCAGGTGTTAAGTTATAAGCTTTTGTTTGCCTGCTGTCTCGCGGGTAAAAATAAAAGAAACAAAAACAAAGTAACGTCAAAATAACCTAAAATATCTGAGTTTACGAGATTTTGCTAAAAACTGTAAATATTGCTAGTTTGCGCTAGGTTTTCAATGAAATAAGTATAAAGTTAAGATCAATACATGTGCAGTGTGAAATGGAAACCACAGGTGTGAGGTATGTAGTTGTAATTTACAAAGTAAAACCGTCATGTTAGATATTGTTTTCTTTGCTTATTTTAAATGAATTTACCAGTTATTGGAAGCGGTTATGGCGTTGGACGACTTCAGAAAGTCTTACGAAAGAAGAACTAACTAAGGTGCTTGGTAAGAGTGATGTAGTGGAAGGCCTACGAAAAGGATTGTTTAGCTTCAAACCAAACAAGGCTGAGGAGTTTACGAAGCTTCAATCCAAGTATCCGGACCAAGGAAAGCTACTAGGCGTCGTTCAGTCATTGCAGCATTATATCGTATGTTACTTTTTGCTCATATTTTGAACTAATAATTAGGAGCTTACTTTCAAAATTAAATGTATTGTAGATGAAGTACATATCGTTTGTAGATATCTCAAGACTTGAATTAAGATTCAGTTGATAGCAAAGGAATAAACTAACGCTACATATACACACTTTATTTATGCTCTGTTTTACATTCTCAAGGCCATCGAAAATAAAATTGCATGCTTATTTTTCAATCCAATGTAAAAATGTTTTCAGGATGTAGATTGCTTTCAAATCTGGGACATAATAAAGAACTATTTATGTGACATATCATATGGAACTCCAGCAAATGCACTTAAGAACTTAGCTTTCGTTGACACTCGACCCTCTTTCCTCCTGCCCAACATATGGAGATTCTATTACTCTGAGCGATTGTTCTTACTAAAGCTCCTGCAATATGTGTACCAGTTCAAAGATGATGATAAACATAAGTACAATGAGCAGTTCAAGCAGATATTTAATGATATAGGTAAGTGTATTTTTTGTTTTTATATTCAAAATATTGTCCTGTTTGTGTAGGTTGTATATTTTGACGACCTCTGTGGCACTCTTGTTTTATCCATTGTGATATTATGTACTAGTACTAGAGGTGATTTCTCTAACATATACTCAAACAATATTGTTAAGTTAACAGGCATTGCTAAAGGCTCTAAAATTGAGTCAATAAATGACAATTAATTCATCAAATAGTTACTAGTTTGTCTTGATTGGCAAGAGACTTTTGTAACAAAGTTGAGACAACGAGGCAAGAGAATATTTCTTTTTAAGCAATTATGACCCAGTAAATTCTTTAACATTCAACCCATTTCGTGTTTCTAGGTATTACTAATTTGAAAAGTGCACTACTATCACAATTTGAAAAGTTATTACAATCTGCCCCACCTCCTAGAAAGATCCAAAATGAGTTTTCAAATGAGACCCTGCGGCAGGAATGGGCAGAGAGTAACCTGAGGGAACAGCTAGCTATACTACAGCTAATCTTACTCATAGCCGATAGCAACTCTTTCACAGAGACAGAATTCAATCAGCTGTTTAAGTTGTTCAAGAAGCATAATTTCGGCAAATATCATTGTTACAATGAGCTATTAGAAGAGAAACATAGGGAGGCATGTATGAGGATTATGTATATGGAGATTTGTATTTTTGTTGTTATTGTTGATGGTAGGAAAATGTAAGTATGGTTTTATTTTGTAAATGAATTATGTAAAGTTATATTAGTCAGCCTACAGTTTTACTTGCGTAAGCCCGTTTTTGATGTATGGGCGTATTTACACAGTGTTAGCGAAACTAAACTACACAGATTATATTGTTTTAATTATATGATTTAAATATGCGAGATTGACCTATTTAACAAGTTGATGAGAAGAGCGGCGTTGCTCTAGTGTTAGGTACCACGACTTTCATTCCGAAGGTGGTTTCGAATCCCAACGAAGGGCGCGCTATTGTTTTTTCTTTAAGAAGAAATATATGAACCTTTAATATAACTCTTACGCTGAAAGAAAACATCGCAAGGAAACCCGCGTCTTTAAATCAAGTACAATCGCCCGATTATAAGGCTACGTACGGAAAACACACAGCTAAACCTTTAAACCCTTTAGATAATGCGAAGACCGCGTTTTAATACTCGCCCATTGTCCATAAGACAGGGTCTCGTTAAGAGGCATATATCCAGCAGTGGGTGGACGAAGGACTAGAATAATGTTTCATTGCTGGGTAACGACTTGCCTATGGTTTTTCCGTTCTCGTCTATCTTGGGCTATGGTTCTCCAGTGAGGCGTATATTTGTTGACTTCGTCCCTTTCAATATTATTGTTTGATTTGGCTATTTAAGATGCTGCATCGGCCAGTTATGGTCTATTGTAGCAGCCCTTTATAGTTGATTGAATACAAATTCCCGTCCAGAGTCCTGAAACTTCCAGATTCTTTGGGCTGTAATGTTGTGTTACACCGAATTGGCGAATTTCCCATGCCCTTGGACCGTGGTGAGAACGGTGAGGAAAACATCGTGAGGAAACCGGTATGGTTTCCACACGATGTTTTCCTCATCGTAAGAACGACGCTCCTCATCCTAACTTCTTCTCATCTGAGCGATGTTCCCGGTTGCATCCCTCTCGGGAGCTCGGGGTCCGCTAATCCCCAAATCGTTTTTTTTTAATTTGGGGTCCGCGCAGTCGGTAAGTCATCATTGACCATACCTGCTGCAATTAGATTTGGCAATGTTTTTACGGCCGGCCGCCTGCCTGACACCAACCCTCTTAGGGATCAAGCAGTTTATCCGCCACCGCGCGGGGAGTACTTAAGGTTAGCTAATCTCCCTCAGATCCCTTAGTCGCCTTTACGACACCCACGGGATGAGATGGGGTAACCCTATTCTATGCCGGGGCTACACAGCTAATCATCGTAACTCCTTACCTTATTTTAGAAACAATATTACATCATGGATAGAAAACACTAAAGAGAGTGTGGAATATGAGCTGACCAAGTTGCAGATGGGGGCGGAGCACAGTGTTCTGCTTCTGTCGTGGATGATGTTGACTCTCCATAGTCCTCAGCACGCAAAGCTGTTTGAGAGTCAGTATCAACACTTTGGAGCCACAGCACTGAGAATGCAAGTTTTCCAATTTTTATTGGAAATGGTGAACAGTTCTGTGTTTTCGGTAAGTTAAACTATAGTTTTAAAAATAATATTTTTGATGATTACAGAATAATTCACTAAATTGCTAGATTTAGAATGTTTTGGTGGCTCGGTCCGCGGCTTGTCGCCTCTCGTCGTCGACGATTAATCGTAGCATCAAGCCTTTTTAAATTTCGCCTAATAAGACCCTAATCCTCCAGGACAAGTCAAAATGCTCTGCAATAGCCCGCCTTCGAATCTTCAACCTGCTAAACGAACTCTGCGATAAGTTCGACGCAGACGGCACCATCAGCCACCAGCCCAGCATCATGGAGCTATGTTCCGAGCTGCTCCACTACCCTGAAGTTGCCGGCATCTTCTGGACCCTGCACCAGAAGGAGGAAGGTTGCGGAGTGGTCTCTCTGTGGAATAGTGCATTGGAGTACTTTCCTTTCAATTTTACTTCTCTCTCGGTTTTGGCTGCTGGTTTGGCTGGAGCTGGCAGTTCGAGTGTTAGAAATGTGAGTAAATGCGTGATAGAATAAAATACTACGCCAAGTATGCTATTCCGGTGTCAACAGATGACGTCAGTCCCTAACATTTCGATGGGTGACGTCATCTGTTGACACCGGAATAAAAGAGAGGCTTTTAAACAGAGCAGTTATAGTAACTTTAAATGTAGAATAATAATATTAGGAATACTTTCGCTTTTTCTTTTGATTTACTGTACTATGTTGGTTTCTAGGATTTGTCAGCTACACTATTGATTGGTACAGTAAATTTAGATGTTATTTTATTAATTACATTATTGAATTCCTGGCTCGGTTACATATTGTAGTAATATTGTAGCCTGTAGAAAACTGTGTAAAAGATTCACCCTATGTATAATATTTATTATTTATTTATTATATATTTATTTATTTATAAATGTATTCCAGCTCATAGCAGAACTAAAAAACCTGCCAGTTTACACGGAAATATACAACCCAAGAGCGGTCCCAATAGTATCCATCGAAGGCGACGACGCAATAATCGGCAAGGAGTACTACCCTCTCCAAGACGTGACCTACCGTATCGATATCGGCTCTAAAGCAACCATAATCGAGCGGAAAGAAGGGACCATGATACATTTCCGGACACCTTATTCGTATTGGACGATATTTAATAATGAAATCGTCAAAGCGCTTGACAGAAAGCAACTCAACCCTCATACTGTGGATGGTACTTTACTGAGGATACATGAAGGTAATTTTATAGAACTAAGTTCTTGCTGTGGGGTTAAATTGGCAGAAATAATAACATAACGTAAGTTCCAGTTCCAATTGTAGTTTGTTAATTACATATTAGCTTTGGGGATGTTCAATTACATTCATCAATGAATACTGAATAAACTTTAATTTAGTTTGTTTAGTAGTCATCATCATCATTTCAGCTGTAAGAAGTCCACTGCTGGACATAAGCCTCCCTCATAGATCTCCATATGTTGATGCAGATGATGATGTTTAGTAGTATTGTATTGTAATTCACGACTCAGAATTTCGATACGTGACGACACAGATTTATGACGATTTTTACAAAGACACTACTTGCAAGCAGCTATAGGCTATAAGGAAATTTGTTTTTTAGGGTTCCATACTTCAAAAGGTTAAAAAAGGAACCGTTATGATATCACTGTCTTGTCCATTTGTTTCTATAAGTATTTGTTTCCCAGTCAAGAACCCATATCTGCTCTGCAAGAACCATCCAAAACTAATACCTAAAATTCCAGGTACTAAAGTCCTGAAAGGGGTACTGAAATATCTAGCAGTGGAGAGGGAGATACCGAAGAGTTTGGTGGCCCCTTCGGAGGGGGTGTTCGATGTGCTGGTACACTACATGCGCGCGGAGCGGCCGCCGCTGCCGCTGTTGACGGACTCGCTCGGCGTCTGCACTGCCTTGATACCGCTCTTCTCGAAGGAAATACATTTGAGGTAATGATACCTCCAAAGTTATTCGAGGTTGCTAATTATATAGAACTAAATAACTTTACTAACTTTTAAAGTTAAATCCATAGTTAACTATAACGCGATGTCGGCCCGACGTTCTAAAAAATGTATATGGACAGAAATTGTATTGTGTAAGTTTAAAAAGTGTATTAGAGGTTACGTCGATTAAAAGCCTACAGTAGTTGTCTGTCTAATAATGCATGTTTATACCACTAGTTTTTCGCGAAAAAATTGTCGATTAGGATTTGGAGGCCAGCGAACGTAAAATTCTGCCGCATAGTGGGGTAACCTACTTGATCCCAAGGAAAATTGATGTCAGCCCTGCCTGTGTGTGACTTGCGTGCTATGTCCAACCCAAATAATAGGATTATTGCGGCTCTTGGACTTCTGAAAGGGATGCAACTTGTTTTTGATGTACTTTGATATGTTGCTGAGTAAATCGGGGTAGTTACTCATCATCATCCTCACGATGGTCCCCGTTGCATCCTTCTCGAGATCCTACTTTTATTACTATTCTGCTTTCCTACTTTTACGTCTCCACTTCGCACGATCTTCGGCATTCCGCGTAGTGAGGCCATTTGCTCGCATATCCACTCTTAGGACGTCAAGCCAGCCTTAGGAGTTAGTAGAACTGGGGTGGGAATAAGGAATAAAGCCTTTAGTCTCACAAAGTCCACTATATCACAATGTCCACTGTATCAAAATGTCAACAGTATCAAAATGTCCACTGTATCATTATGTCCACTGTATCATTATGTCCACTGTATCATTATGTCCTTGTATCATAACGTCCACTGTATCATAAAGTCCACTGTATCATTATGTCCAATCCTCATAACGGTATATTCCCAGTCGCCCCACATAGATCGCTGGGGTCGGATGATCTTATTTTTTTTGATGGTACCCCAAAAATGAAAACGCCGAGTTTTTTTTTCTTTCGGTCTGAGACCGATATGGCCAATTTGGCGCCGAGAGTTGTAAAAAACACTTGTTTGACAGTTCTTAATTCAAACCTAAGATCAGTCGACCAACGCCCTCTGCCGGGATAAAAAGTTAGTGTTCCTCCTCATTGGTTCTATTGTCGTTGTTATAACCTCAACCCGTTGTGTGACCTTCCAGACTGATAAACACCGGGCTGCTGCCCCGCATACTGAACCAGAAGCTGACACCCGCGGAGTACGCGACGGGCGCGTCGTTCGACTCGGCCGCGGCGGGCGCGTACCTTGTCACCATCGAGCAGCCCGCCGGCTCCTTCGGCTTCCTTCAGGCCTATATCGATATGCTGACAGCTTTCTATGAGGTAAGTAATGCGGCATAACAGATTTTAGGACGCTGCACCGAAAGGTGTGAGATATTGCGTTTGCAATACTTTGTGTCATCTACACTAATATTATAAAGAGGAAAGATTTGTATTTTTGTGTGTATGTGTGTCGTATGTTTGTAATGAATAAACCCAAAAAGTACTGGACCGATTTCAAAAATTTACTATCACCATTAGAAAGCTACGTTCACCCTGAGTAACATAGGCTACTTTTGATCCCGATTAGAGATGGGCCGACTAGGGGTTCTGCCGACTAACAGACTAGTCGACTAGTCGGTTCCAAAATTGCTGCTATTTTTGGATAAATTTGCACTTCGAAAGCTATGATGTATCTTCCGAAAAATGGTTGAAATAAAAAAGGAACTGAGGCATAGTTATGACATTTTAGATGTTTAGATGATTTATGTAAGCTATGACGTGTTTTGTTTACGTTTTTCTGACTACCCACCTTCTGAACTGTACTTCTAATGAAATAAATATTGGTTTTATTGCATAATTGTTAGTTGCCCGACTAGTCGGCACCTGTCGACTATTCAGCCCATCTCTAATTCCGATATTTCCACGGGATCGGGACTTACGAGGGTAAAACCGCGGGACGCAGCTAGTTAGATATACTTTAAACAGGCGGACACACAGCGGAGTCCTAGTAAAAGAGTCCCTTACGAAAGCCTAAAAAAAACATGTACTTTTCAGGCATCAAACGAAGAAAGAATAGTAAAAGAGATTATACTCCCGGGCCTGATATTCGTGTTACAAGAGGTGTTCCCCAACCTGTACGGCTGGCGGTACAGCGGCGTGGCGGACCGCCGCGCGCTGGTGCAGCGCTGCGGGAGGCTCATCACGCTCGTGCTGCAGGATACGAAGGCTGCCACTCCAGCGGTCCAGCTCTTGAGGAACACCTGTGTTTATAACTTGTTGCATACGGAGAATGCTGTTGAGTTGTTGAGGATTATTTCTGTTGGTAAGTCTGTTCATAAGGGATTACGACGATTTCTGTTGCGCGTTGAGCGTTGAGCGTTGAGCTCAACTGCAATGCAGAAGGTTTCGGGTTCGGCTCTTGTCGGGAACAAGTATTTTTGCTTAAAATAAATATTTTTCTATAGGCTCTTATAGAAGATAGACAACATAAATATATCATCTGCAAAATTGCAACTGTCAAACTATCATGGTTCATGAGATGATATAGCCTGGTGGTAAACAGAATAACAGTGAAGCCTTAGTAAAAGGGTCCCAAAAGTATTTAATTATTCATCAATACGTTGTCCAATACCCATATCACAAGCCTAGTTTCTTTCAATATTACTCAATTACAGGAAACGAACAACTAGAACGCACAATACAGAACGAAACAAACTGGCTCGAAGGCACAGCTTCCCAATACCTATCTACCATACAGCGTTGTCTCGCTATAGTGATGCTGGCGCTCAGACTCAAGCCTCTGGTCAAAGAGTCAGGGGAGGTGACACCGCTCGAGCATTTGATATTTGCTCAAAACAAGCAGAAGGATAATCTGAAAGTTGTGCCTCGAGTTACGAGCTATATCAATCATGCTTTCAATAAGAATCTGCCGGTGTTGTCTTGTCGACTGTTGAAGAAGTTTGCTGAGGTAAGTCTCACATAAACCCACTTGTATAGTCAATAGGATAAAAATATGCAGGGTCATTTGTAAATAACCGGCCAAGTGCGAGTCGGACTCGTTTGCAGATGGTTCCGTACCATTATCACAGATAATCACGTTTGTTGTGCTCCACTTAAATATTTATTTTATTGGCTTTTAAGTTGCCGCCATAACAGCAACTGGTTTTTTTTACTTAAAAAAAATATAATATAGCTAATAAATGAACTATCCAAGATTTTTTTTTTAAATGGGACCAGCGGTTCATGAGTTTAGCGCGTTCAAACAAACAAACAAACTCTTCAGCTTTATAATATTACTTATAGATTATTTTGTCATACTCGGAGTAAGACAATTTGCAATTTCTAGCAAGGTTCATGTGTAAACAAAAATGCCTATGCAACATTTATTGTACCTAGTTTTAAACCACTTTGTAGGGTTTCCAAATGTCTTTATTCGCCTCGCTCGATATGACGGCGTACCAAGTGAGAGTCATGTTCCTAGATCGTCTCCGCGACGAATATGAGACGATAGAACTAAAAGTGGCCATACTAGAGTTCGTCGCGACGTGCGTGGGC
This sequence comes from Idaea biselata, assembly GCA_958496205.1. Lineage (NCBI taxonomy): Eukaryota > Metazoa > Arthropoda > Insecta > Lepidoptera > Geometridae > Idaea > Idaea biselata. Next base: position 20,138,039 of record OY292396.1, read on the forward strand.
AAACAGCCGGGCCTTACCGAGGCTTTCTTCATGATGAACCATGAAAAAATGGATACGGATGCGGAGAAAAGTGATAAAGACAAGAAAAAGGAGACAGATGAAAGCTTTGAAGGTATCTTGGGTTTCATGGCTGATTACCTTGGGACTATAAAGGATGTAAGTTTTTTTTCATTTGAATACTTTATAGGCGGGCGTGTAACTATCTCACTTAATAGTAAGTGGCCATAGTCTAAATAATAATTTTAGGGGCGGTTCAAGTTTACGTAAACATTTGCTTACTTAAAACTTGAACCGCCCCTAAAATATTACCTATTCAATGTTTGTAATCAGCATCATGGTGTTTTGTTACAATACAACTTATGTTTAACATTACAGGATTCAAAGTTCCTGAACAGTCCATTATTAGCGTGTATAATGGGACTTTTCCATGCGCTATGGAAGAATAACATGCAGATTTTAATCAAGAAATTGAGAGAAAACCCTGTATTTTGGGAGCATATAACTAGTCCCCTTTTCAATGATATACAACCAGAACTAAGAACTAACGCACAAATATTCAATGTTCTAGGAATAGAGCTATTTGTATCGAGAGACAAAATCGAACCCAACCTAAAAGTTGTTCTTGAATTATTCTTTGACACGAACCAAAAACATTTAGATAAGTGGATAGATTACATATTCTCGTTCAAAGGAAGAAATGATGATGAGGTCAGCGACAAAGTGCCAGTTTGGTTAGGACTTCTAACAGCTTGGAAAGATTTCACAACAGTATTCTGTAAATGTATGCCTGTGAGCTTAAACATCGCCCATAAAGCTAAAATGGTAGCACCGTGCATGATGGCTTTACTGAATGAATTAGACGAACTAAAAGACAGTAGAATTGTAGTAATATTGGCGGAACTGTACGTTATAATGCTGGCGAACTGGAAAGATGATTGTTTTGACAACAGAAAGGCTAGCGCTAAGCAAATCGATAATCTACTCACAAACACAGCTATTGTATACGAATGTCTGCATCCGAGAGCGATCCGTGCCATACTATCAATAGGAACGGTCGCCATAAGCAGTCTAGATTACGAAATCAAAGCGAACACGCTTACAGCTCAAAGTATTATACGGTCAGTTACGAACATCAACAGTCTAGAACTGGAAAAGCTGTTGGATAACGTCAAAGACGCTCCCAATAAGCAAGAAGTACCACCATTAAATGGACATCAGGTTAAAGAAGAAATTCCTCCTGTAGTGCTGTCATTAGCGATGTTGGAGCAATGTTTAGACTTATACGATGATGTGTTTACGTTGTCCCAATGGTTCCAATCGAGCAGATTTATCAACAAGCTTTTATGTTGTCTTCATAAGTGTTTGCAACACCGTTGTCATTATCAGACGTCGCTAGCTGCTTTGAGGTGCCTCACAGCGTACGCTAGGGGCTTATTCTCCAAGGACTTGCTAATGTCTGACGTGGACCAATTCCTTTGGTTGCAATTACTGCCTCCGAAATTGGACAACAACACATGGAAGCCTCAAGAATGGTGGCTGGTGTACAGTTACAGTTTGAACTTTATATCGATGATGGTGATGAAACATGGGCAGTTCTTCGCAAGTGATGCGATTACGTTCGTTGGGGTTCACTTGGAGTACTTGGTGGAAGCTATATTGTTGCCCGGACAAGTGTTTACAGTAGACGCTGTCAATCTATGCGCTTCGACCTTGAATTTGATAGTGCAACTTGTGAAATTCGAAGCGAGGTGGCGGATACAGAATATTAGCTCTTTAACTGCTGTAATGGTAAGTTATTTTCAGCGCTATTCCTTGATCTAGCTAATACTTCAAGCTAGAGCAATCTTTATTTTATTTCATGATCTTGTGTTGTACTAACACGTGTCTCTCGTCATTTATTTCTGGTGATTCAAAGGTCTATTTACTTACTAAGAGTAGTATTAAATGCATTGTTGTCTTTGGTTAAACTTTATGTTGTAACATTTCAGCGAAGTGTAAGCATGTGCTTGTGCCAGTGCGTGACGATCATGATACGTTCGCGGCGGTCTTCCTCCGATCCAGCTCTACAAACCACTGGCACTGAAGATACAACGAACCAAACACCCATTTTACATAGGTAAGCACTAGCACTCATTAGAACTTAGGGTAACCCATTGAGATATGCTGCGGGTTTCAATTTTAAGATTATTTTGTCCAAAGACTCAAAAAAAAAAATGTGCGCTATAAACATTTGCTCTTACCGCGAAGGAAACCATTGCGAGGAAACCTACATGGCCTTGGACTCACCACGGTTCGAAGTCATGGGACATTTGCCAATCAGGACTAGGCTCCCGTGGAATTTACTGCCTAACCCCGCTGTGAGAAGGCCCTTGGGACAACAACCACACGCATTCACACATCTTACATTGATTGCCCCGAGCTGCATAATGTCTTTTGTTGTCTATTTGTACCTGACAACTACCTTAGGGCCCAACAAAGGGGGGCGGATCGTCTTACATAAAATTTTAACTCCTATCATCGGAGGTCCGAAAATGTTTCACATACCATTTATAATCATAATGATCATTCTTCATAAAAAATTTAAAAACTAAATATTAAAATATATAATAATTGAAATTCATAATATCACTATTCATACACTTCATTTTACTAATATTTGTTTTAATATATTTGTTTATCATAATGCTCGAAACTCATAATCATTCCAATAAATAACTTTGATATTCATACATGTGTTTTATTCTAATATTCATTTTTATAAATTTCTTAATCATAAGTGTTTTATGCATAATTATTGAAAATCATAATATCTTTATTCATACATTTGTTTCACCTACTATTGTCATCTTACTTGAATTTTGAAATAAAATATACGGAGCACACCGACTCGGATAGGTTAGGTTAATGTAAGAACATGATTACGCGCAGCGCTTTGGCGAGCGAGCGTAGCGAGCGTGCCGCGGCAGCGGTCGCCAAAGCGCCTAATTACTATAAATAAAAAAAACCTGATATATCTTAATCATAAGTGTTTTTATTACAACATTATTAACTAAAGAGTAATTTCTAAGAAGAAATATAATAATAGAATAGAAAATATAATTACATTATGAGTTAACTCCGTTTCAAAAAGAAGATCGCCAGAACACAAGTCAAAAACCATTTATAATTTCACAAAGAGTTTGATTGGGGTAGTTCATAAAAAGTTTTGTTAAAGTTGCCGTTATTAATACAAAAATTATGATAAATGTCTGTTATAAAGTAAGCTATTCTGAACAACGATATTATGAGTTGAAATATGTTCTTAGTAACAATAATTATAAACTAAAGCAATATGATCATTAAATGTTATGAAGAAAAAAATTATGATTTTAAACTGTTCTTGGTAGTAACAGTATTAATAAAAAAATTATGATCATTAACTATTATGAGCTCCGATGGTAGTAATAAAAATGTCTGAATAAAAAAAGTATGAGTGATAAAATTATGAAGAGTGATTATTATGAATTCAAATCGGTAGTAAGACAAACAATAGGACTTAAAATTTTATGTGAGCCAATATGGACCCCCAACAAAGACATAGAAGACAATTAAAGTTAATAAATAAATAATAACAACAGGACAAATCATTGTGCTAATAAAAAAAAATGTTATTAATAACCGGCACCTTTATTCCAGAATCCTAGAAATCCTGCACATGTCCACTCTCTGCCTGCTGGCCTTCAGTCCAGACCTGCTCTCACTTCTGGCCGACCCCGGGCTCGACCTCGACCGGTGGCAGCCGTTGGTGGACCTCCACTTTGGCTCCCCCAAGCTGACCTACGAGCCGGTACCGCATCTGACCTTTGGGACGCTGGTCACAGCTATATGCTTGCTGACTAGGTCGTTACATCATGTAAGTATCATTTTGGAATATTGGAGTTGGGGCACTTTGGCATTTTAGTGTTTTTTTTCCTGGTGACATGTAAAATATATTTTTTTTTCCTTTTTTGGCTCCGGACTCTCGAGATGCCATTTGTCGAGTTTTTTCTGAGTTTACAACACTCTTCTTATTATAGTTTTGGCGTCGTACATCTTGTACATCTTGCCAGTATCAAGTATTTTGCATAAAATTAGCCCGATCGGGCTCATAGTTTCAAGTCAGGAGCTATGGTAAAGCTGTGGCAACTTTACCATAACCTACAAGGGGCTTAGGAGGGAACGACGAAAAGTTCATGTTTAACACTCAATTTTGTTTCCACTACACACAAGTGTACACACATTCACGGAACTAAATTGAATAAGATTCCACTAAAATTACACAATTTAACCGGGTTTACAACATAGTTTAACGAAAATAAAACTGGAGCACGACATGTTGTCTCCGCTTTCCCGCCAAAGACCTGTAAAATAATTATCTTTCACCTGAGTTATGTTCTCGGTTACATCCTTCTTGGGACCCCGGGGTCCACTAAAACCTCTAATTTATTTAAGGTAATTACAGTAGGCAAGTCATCATTGGCTATACTTACTGCTAATAGATTTGATAGTGTTTTTACGGGCTGTCGTCTGCGGGCAGAACTCCAACTTCGGGAAGAGGTGGGGTAGCCATCCCAAGTAACCAAGAGTGATATAAATCCAAAATTATAACTCTAAACAGTGACACAAAGACTCTATAAGATTCTTTATATCGCCTTTTTGCGATGTATCTGAATTCATATTGTTATTTAACTCTATAAGCCAATTAGTAACATATTTAATGATATAGTGCTTTATGTCACTATTAAAGTTACAGCTTTAAAGCTGCATTATAATGTTTTTCAATAATACCGTTTCATTACTGCTTGTCTCTGTAACTGCTGTCCAGTAACGGGGCTATAGGTCTAAATAGCAAAATTATTTCAGTTATGTAACTTTTATAGTTTAGTGATGTATTGACGGCGGCGCAGAGCAGATTGGCGCTATAACATGTTATCACGTCACCTTTTGTTTCTAATTGATTATATAATATTCTCTTGTTCACTTGTATAGTTCAGGCATTATATATCTGACATTTTAACTTCTTTATAATGCTAAGGAGCTTTCTGAGAGCGGGTTCAGAACACTTATAGTTCTAGATTTTTATAGTGTCAAAATGAATTTATAATTGAAATTATTGTGCTAAACTGTAATAGATTGTTAGTAAGTTCGTTACTTATAGAGCTTATCCGTGTTACATCAGTTTTTTTCTGTACCTTTTTATTATTTGTTGCCTCCATTACGCAGTGAGGGTTCCGTAGAAAATGCAATGTTATTTTATTCTAGTGAAGACGAAATCAATCAATTTTAAATTAAATTTAAAAAAAAATTGTATTAATAAAGCTATTTTCTTTTTTTAATTTGAAGTGTTTCGGCAATTTTACACTATTAACGTGTCCACAACCAACACAATTTTCAGATAGTGTAAAATGAGTTACTTTCCACGGCCACTCCAACAAGTTAAGGGTCAGATGATCTTCGTCAAAAAAAAGTCAACGTCCATATAAGTACATAATAAAAGTAGATGTGTGTATAAACGAATTAAATTTTTATTTAGAAGTAATGCTTAGATACTATGGTCTGTCCAATATAGCTTGATTCCTGTGACACATTATCCTCATGAAGTATTGTTTTTATTTTTGGTTAACTGTACCAAGCGTATTGTCATATTTCATCGGCGGGACCCGCCCACTCGAGGGAAGGGAAAAACCACAGACTATAGAAAATCGGTATGAATATGAAAAATATCGGTATTCCAAAGTTCGTAATCTATTAATATTAATTATTTTATCAATTTATTACATTGATACGTATCTTAAATAATATAATATTACACCGCTTTTCTATGTGAATTTTAGTTTACGAGATTAAAATGAGCTCGTAATTTGAAAAAAAAATATCATTATGAGATTATCTCCCTTGTTTTGTCATTTGCGAAATGATTCGCGTAATTATAGTGGTGCTATTAAGGGATCTAGGGGAGACGAGCTAACCTCGAGTTTTCCCCCGCGGTGGCGGATGATTTTTTTGATCCCTAGGAGGGTTGCCGGTTGGAGTCAAGCTGTAAAAATATTGCCAAATCAATTTGCAGTAGGTATGGTCAATAATAACTTACCTACAGGGCCGACCCCAAATAATTTAGGGTTCTCGGGGGGTTGCTAAAACCCCGCTAAAACGAAGAGTTATGCTACCGGGAACATCGCTCAAATGAGAAGATTAACTACACAAAAGTAAAGCTATTACAAAATTCCGGAATAAACATGTAACTATCGATTCAAAATCTAAGAGAATAATAATCGATAATCGAAAGATCCAATAACGATTAAACACTACCCCACCCCTATGGAGACCTGTCACAGGAATCAAGCTATATTGGACAGGCCATACATACATTTATTAAGAACAGAAAACACAGAATAAACAAACACAAATAAAAAAAAATTAAAAAAACTTAATACAAAAGAAATCTAACAATAACAATAAACAAAAAAACAAACACAAAAAATTAGTCAAAAAGGCCCCCCCGGATTGCTCCCGAAGCAAAGGATCCCATCACACTAGCAGCTTTCGCGCGATGTGTGTATTCATGTAACGTGTTATCCTCCTGAAACAAGAGTGCTAGATTAGAAAAGGACAAAACAGTAACTGGGAAAAGAGAGGAAACAAACAGTAAAATACAATGACGATTACTGTAGTCGGTACTGCTTTTCTCTAGGGAACCCCAATTCCCAAAACACGTTATTATCGTGGCCGCTATTAGTGACAAAGCAATCCCATATAGCACCAACTAGTGATATAAATGTGTCCAATGATAAAAAATATAAATTTTTACTTAAACTTTGTAATAAAACTATGCCAAAATTGAGGCGCATTAAAATTTTTGCATATATAACCTAATAGTTACTCAGTATAATTCATACCGCATGTTTTATCACCTTACAATCGTGAAACGACACATGCTTAAGTTTCTACAGTTAGCGCACGCCATTTTATATAAATAAAAACAACACTCACCGTGGTAAACACTCCTGACAGTTTTTTTGTTTCATTTGACTTCCGAACTGCGATATGTTCGATCGTCCTTTTTCTTTCTCTTGTCCCATATTGATGTTTTTGACACTGGATTAGAGCCAAGTAGCTCTGTAATGTGGTCTCGGTGACCAGTATAAACGCTACATTCCGATATAAAGACCTTTTTATCATTATTTTATCACAGAGTAGTGGGAAGCTGTGACTGTTTATCACTATTATAGAAGCTAGATGTAATTCAACAGAGCTAGTATATCACCACAACATCACTCATTAGCCACCTAATGTGCGCCTTTTCTCGAGGATATAAGCGCTTACAGTATTAATATAGAGCTCTCATTCCATGGACTTTTAGAGGCGTCAACTCGCTTATAAAGTTTATATGTAACATATTTTTGTTTCTTGGGA